>PVIW01000606.1:315791-442553 GCA_004026585.1 Noctilio leporinus
TTTTTTTTTTTTTTTTTTTTTTTTTTTTTTTTTTTTTTTTTTTTTTTTTTTTTTTTTTTTAATGACACTAGCTATGATCTGTCTATTCAGATTTTCTGATTCTTTTTATTTATTTATTTATTTTTCTGACTCAGTTTTGGAAGAGTGCATGTTTCTAGGAATATACCCATTTCATCCAGATTATCCAATTTGTTGGCATATATATGTAGTTTTTCATAATATCTTCTTGTAATCTCTTGTACTTCTGTGGAGTCAGTTGTTACTTCTCTTTGATTTCTGATTTTACTTATTTGGGTTTTCACTCATCTTTCCTTTATGTCTGGTAAAATGTTTATCAACCTTGTTTACCTTTCCAAAGAACCAATTTTTGGTTTCATTGATCATTTGTATGTTTTTTAGACTCTATTTTGTTTATTTCTGTTCTAATCTTTATTATTTACTCCCTCTACTCACTTTGGGCTTTCTTGGATCTTCTTTAACTAGTTCCTTTAAGTGTAAAGTTAGATTGTTTATTTGAGCATTGCCTTGTTCCTTGAGATAGACCTGTAATGCTATGAATTTCCATCTTAGGACTGTTTTCACTGTGTCCCACAGGTTTTGAGCTATATTGTTCTCATCTTCATTAGTTTCAAGGTATCTTATAATTTCTTCCTTGATTTCATTGTTGCTCCATTAATTGTTTAGTACCATATTATTTAGCCCCCATGACTCTGTGTGTGTGTGTGTGTGTTTCTAGTAATTGATTTCTATTTTCATAGCATTATGGTCAGAGAAGATGCTTAATATGATTTCAGTCTTGTTAAATTTCTTGAGACTTGTTTTGTGTCCAAACACATCATCTATCCTGGAAAGTGTTTCATCTGTACTTAAAAAGAATGTATAGTCTGCTACTTTGGGGTGACATGCTCTGAAGATATTAATTAAATCCATCTGACCTAGTGTGTCATTTAAGGTAAGCTGTTTCCTTATTGATTTGCTGTCTGGAAATCTCTCCACTGTTGACAATGGGGTGTTAGAGTCCCTTACTATGAGTATATTACTGTCTATTTTTCCTTTTACATTTATTAATATTTGCTTTATATATTTAGGTGCTCTTCTGTTGGGTGCATAAATGTTTACAATGCTTATATGTATCCTCTTGTTGGATTGCTCCCTTTATCATTATGTAATGTCCTTCTCTGTCTCCTACAATAGCCTTTGTTTTGAGCCCATTTAATCAGATACAAGCATTCTTACTCCAGCTTTTTTTCCCCCTTTCATTTGTATAAATTTCTTTTTACATTGCTTTATTTTTAGTTTGTGTGTACCTTTTGTTCTGAGGCGGGTCTTTGGATATGCTGCTTGTGCATATCTGATATTGTCTGAAGCTGGCCACTGGGTGAGTTTGCTCTGGTTCTCTTCAGAGGGACTCTGGTACAGGCCAACATGCAATGCTGCTCATGACTGGCCCTCACCAGCCTGTTTGGAGCTACATGCAATCCACAGTTCATGGATGCCTGTGCTGGGCCTAAGTGTGTGCAGGAAGGACCAAGGCTGGCTTTTACCAGCACCAGGACTGGGAGCAGGTCAGCCAATGTCCCAAGGCACCCCTATGACATCTGGCTCCTCATGTGTCTACCTGCCAGTACCTGAATATACTTTTGTGATTTAAAACTGCTGCAGTCCCTGCCAGCATGGCTCAGTTGGTTAAGCTTAGTCCCAAAAAACCAAAAAGTCACTGGTTTGATTCCTGGTAGGGGCACACGTCTGGATTGCAGGTTCAATCCCCATTTGGGTCATGGCTTGGTCCCCAGCCGAGGCACATACAGAAGAGAGCCAATTGATGTTTCTTTCTTTTCCTTTCGACCTACCTTCTCCTATCTCTTCAAAATTAATTAATTAATTAACTAATTATTTAAAAGACTAATGGTATAATAGGAACGATATCATTATGTAGAAAACAGAACAAATATGAAGGTATTTAGATATTTACTCCTTCTGGGCAATTTGATCTTATACCTATCTACTTTAAAAATTAACTCCTACAAATACGGGGCCCAGACAGATCCATACTGAGATTATTGGTCACAGATGGATATCAGTCCCTAAAGAGATAAGGTGCCTTGCTCGGGAGGGTTCAGCTTTCCCCAGAGGAACCTAATGTAACAAAGGTGTTTGGCTTAATGACAAGAATTTTTATTGCAAAAATATTTTCCATTCTTTAATCAGAGCCTCATCCAGAGGAAACTTCGGATGCCTGTCATGGTACTTTCCATTTTAAGTCTCTACCTCCCTCTCATTTTAGTCTCTGTAGCATTCCTGTGCTTTGCAAACAGTAAAGAAAAACCTGGGAATGGTCAAAGTCTCTGTCAAGCTCTGTCAAGCTCTGTCAAGCTATCACCATTTGATTAATCCTTCACATTGTAATAGTGTGACTGAGTTTTTAACCAACGTTCCAAGACTAATGCAATAAATGAGAGCTGTCTACTTTGTGAAGACCAAAACTCACTCCAATGAATGTTCACTAATCTGAACATTTTGGGAAATCTTAGTGTGAAATTCGTTTACAGGCTATTAACATCTCTTTAAATCACAATTAAGAAATAATTGTACCATGTATTGTGCTATTTATAGCTTATTCCATTTATCTTGAAAACATCCTCAATATTTTGTAGTACTTTCATGGCATGAAGAAACCAGAGTCTTAAACTATAAAGTTACTTGCCAAGAGCGCATAGCTGGCAAATAAAAATTAAAAACAAACAAACAAACAAAACCCACAACTTCTTCTGGCTCCAAGTATAGGTTCTTACCATCTCTCAACATTTACTTTATCTTTCTGAAAATGGTTTACATTTTTGGAAACAGTTGTACATAACTTAAACCAAAGTCTTGTGAATTAAGGGGATCTTCAATCAATAACTAGTGAAAAGATGTTGAATGTGTACTGTACATACAATGGTCCATGTATGTATTGATACTATTTGAGAAGATTATCAGATGAATAAACTAGTTGTCCCTATTGTAATCAAATTGGGTAATACTAATCTTTAGTCAAAACTGAGGTGTCACTTTAATGTAACAAAACTGACTCTGTGTGTGTGTGTGTGTGTGTGTATGTGTGTGTTCTGAAGGTCTCCATTAATATCCATCTCATTGAAGGTACCAGGGACTTTTTTGGATATTAGACAATGTATGGTCACACACAGACAAAAAACTGATTTCAGACTGAGTTTAGAATGCACCTATGGTCACATTACTGAACACTCATTTGAAACACTAAAAGTGATGCTGTATGTTGCTTCATTAGCCTGCTACTGAGGACACATGTATTTGACTACGAAAACCTCATTGTTGCCTCTCACTAATATCTTCAGAGTTAAACTGAGGATTGACATTCGGAGACCACAGGTCCTATATTCTATTTGACCTTTATCTCCTTTTAAAATATATTCCCTTTGGCTTGAAGAGAGTTTTCTTGGTTGGTTTTGCCATAAATATATTACTTAGGAGCAGTTTAACAACAATTCCTTCCTTGACATATCTTCATAATGTCACAGTCTGGCTTATTTATACTCACTTATATTAGGGTTGACTTTGCACAGGGCCACTTGGATGATTTTGTTTTACATATTATACCTGAGCCAGAAAATTTAGTAGACCTTGATTAAACAGCAGGATGCCTATACGCAAAGTAGTATCCAATTAGTTGGATTGATACACACCAAGGAGAAATGATTCTTCTGCACCAATTAACAATATGATTTTTTACTATTTTCTAGCAATAAATTTAAATTTAAAGTGACTAGCATTTTATGCTAGAGTATTCAAAAATCAAAAGGATAAGCAAAAAGTCTCACATTTTTTAGTGGTTGAATTGATTAACTTCTACTATGTAACTTCTTTTTTTCTTTAAGATTTTATTTATTATTTTTTAGAGAGAGAGATAAGGAGAGAGGCAGAGAGAGAGAGAGAGAGAGAGAGAGAGAGAGAGAGATCAATGTATGGTTGCCTTTCACCTGCCTCCAGCTACAGACCTGGCTGGAGACCTGGCTTGCAACCTGGTTATGTGCCCTGGCTGGGGAATCGGAATCAGCAACAACTATGTAACTTCTAAATCCAAGCAGTGTAGCAATGGTTCCCAAACTTGCCTTTGATAAAGTCTTCACTAGTTCCCAAAACACTGATAAAAATGAATGCATGTAATATAATCATATTATAAATAAATGTATAGATATAGTTACTTATGAATTGGTATATATTAGTTAAGCAAAATAGTAGTGTATCTCTAACAAACAACTCTTGGTATCAGTAGCTTAATAAAAATAAATTTTTATTTATTTGCCCTATCACAGTCCCTATCACAAAGGTGGGGACTGTTCTATTGGTCATTCTGGAACTTGAGCTTTTTCCATTCAGGGGCTCTGCTCTCATCCAGGGCATGAGAAAGAAGGGTGGAAAGGACACCCTTTCCCCAGGGTTCTTTGTCCCCTGGCTCACAGATGGCCTCCATCTTTTGTGCACTTCCACTGGTGAGAACAAGTCATATCACCCCACCTAACGTATGGGGGCTGAAGATTCAGCCCTGCAACATATCATGGAAGGAAAGAACACAGATATTGGCCAAAACCTCAGGCCACAATGTTAAGGCTCTCTAGTAACCTTTCCTGGAAAGAAGCTTCTCTTTTTCTTAGTTTACTTTCTTATGTTTTTTTTTTTTTTGATTATTATTTTGTATTTTTATTTTTAAATTAAATTAAATTTATTTCTAAAAGAGTTTATTTATTTATTTTTAGAGAGAGGGGAAGGGAGGGAAGAAGAAAGGGAGAGAAACATCAATGTGAGAAAGAAACATCGATTGGTTGCCTCTCATAAGCACCGAGGATCGAACCTGCAACCCAGGCATGTGCCCTGACCAAGAATCAGACTGGCAACCTTTCACTGTATCGCATGATGCCAACCAACTGAGCCACATTAGTGAGAGCCTCTTATCTTTTTTATTTTTTCATAGAAAAAGTCCTCTCTTTTGTGGAAAACTGATGATAGTAGATGGTAGCGGGTTTTAATACTCTTATTTGATACTATATACTGTCAACTTTTCATTGGCTCCACATTTCCTAATTGAAAAAAAAAAATTCTGGCTCATGGATTCCTAAAGCCTTGGACCACTGGTTTATAGCATATTCAAATACGAAGAAACTTTTCCTAAGCCTAATGTCTCACTTCATAAAACTACTTCTATCTTTGACTCATATCCATTTCACCACAAGTATTTTCAGTTTTTGTTTGTCTTTAGTTCTTTGTATTATAAAACACTATGACATGAAATTTACCATCTTAACCATTTTTAAGTGTACACTTCAGTAATAGTAACTATGTTCATAATGTTGTGCTGCCAACACTACCATCCATCTCCAGGACTCTTCATCTTTCAAAACTGAAACTGTACCCATTAAACAGTCATTTTCTCTTTCCCACTTTCCCCCAAACCCCTGGTCCAATTCTGACTACTCTAAGTACCTCATTCCTCATATAAGTAGAATTATACCATAAATTTATCTTTTTGTGACTTGCTTATTTCACTTAGAATAATGTCTTAAGTTTCATCCATGTTGTAACATGTGTCAGAATTCCTTTCCTTTTTAAGGCTGTATAATACTGCATTATGTATACTGTATATACCACATTTTGCTTATCTATTCATTCATCAATGGACACTAGGGTTGCTGTCATATTTTAGCTATTATGAATAAGGCTGCTATGAACATGGGTATGCAAATATCTCTTCAAGACCCTGCTTTCAGTGATTTTGGGTGGTATTGCTGGATCAAATGGTAGTTCCAGTTTTATATTTTGAAAACCACCATCCTTCTCCCATAGCTGCTATCTAGTTTATATTCTCACCAACAATGAATAAGAGTTGCAATTTCTCCACATCCTTGTCAACACTTGTCATTTTCTGTTTTGGTTTTTTTTTTGTTTGTTTGTTTGTTTGTTTTTAGTAATAGCCACATTAAAGAGTGTGAGGTTGTATGTTGTTGTGGTTTGATTTGCATTTCCCTGATGAATAGTGATGTTGAATATCATTTCATGTGTTTGTGGGCCATTTGTATATTTTCTTTGGATAAATATTTACTCAAGTTCTTTGCCAATTTTTTTTTTCAATATATGGTTGCCTTTCACCTGCCTCCAGCTATGGACCTGGCTGGAGACCTGGCTTGCAACCTGGTTATGTGCCCTGGCTGGGAATAGAACCAGCGACCTTTGGGTTCTCAGGCCAATGCTCAGTCCACTGAGCCACCAGCCAGGGCCTCTTTGCCAATTTTTGAGTTGAGTTTTTGTTGTTGATGTTGAGTTTTACGAGTTCACCATATATTCTGGGTATTAATCCCTTATCAGATATATAATTGCAAATATTTCCCATTCTGTGGATTGCCTTTCTACCCTGTTGCTAGGGTGTTTTATGGAATAAGTTTTAATTTTTTTCATGCAGCCCAATCTGTATATTTTTCATTTTCTTTTCCTTGCCTATGTCTTTGGTGTCATCCAAGAATTCACTGTAGGTTTTTGTCCTATGTTTTATTCTGAGAGTTTTATAGTTTAGGTCTTATATTTGGGTCTTCAGTTCATTTTTGAGTGAATTGTTATATACAGTATTAATAAGGGTACTTACCTAATATAGATACTCTTTGAAATTGCAAAACATTTTTCTGATATTCCTTCTACAAACTCCGACAGCTACATAGCACAGGGAGAAAAAAAATCATCTTTTGACGGATAAGAATAAACGTATCTTTCTAACTTTCTCTGCTCAAACCATCAAATGTCACAATTTCAGTATCATTGTATTTGCAAAAGCTTTCCTAATAAATATTACTGCTTAGGTAGAAGCAGCTGATGCCGGTGGAAACTTTTTAGTTATGTTCCTATCCTCTGCTACACTGGCTGGCTCCTCTAGGAAGGTCTTCACCTGTCATTAAAGAAATGGGCTGTGGTCTGCCTATGCCCAGGGAGTCTTACATTAGTCTCCAGCACCAAAAACACCTTTCTGAGAAGGGCATGGATCAGGGCTGTGCAGTTCTCAGCACGTAGTAAGTGCTCATAACATGTGGAATGAAGGATGGACATCTTCCTTTTACGATGTTGGCAGGTGGACTGTTATGCTCTTTTTTCCATCCCTTTAGTATTTGTATTTATAACTCTGTGAATTGCTTTTCCATTCAGAACAGTCTTGAGTACATTCCCATCCAATATCTTACAACCGACCCTAAAAATCACTATTTTGGTCAGGCGGTTGCTTTAAAGATTTGTTCCATCCAAATTGGCTAAGGTGACAATTTGTAACACTTCTTTTCAATTCCCAAAGATCATTGATTTGTCTGTGTATTGGATCACAGAAAACAATGTGCACAGTTGAACTAACCCACTCATTTCTTTCTACTCCCCAAATACAATAAAAATAATGGCTCTCATGTTTTACAAGCATTCTGTGTTCCAGAAAAAATGTTGGATGTTTGACACACATGTGTTATCTCATTCACTATTCACTGTGACTCTGTGAGGGATGCTATTAGCCCAGATTGATAGATAAGGTATCTGAGGTTCAGCGAAGCACTCCCCAATAATTAAAAGCATAATCTGACGTCCACAATGAATTAGCATGGCCCCATAGCACATACACTGCAGTGTGGTCTTGGGGGTTGGGTGGATAGGAGCTGGAATTCTAGCCCTGCCACCCTCTTTGGTGGGAATTGGGGCAAGCCACATACATTCTCCTAGGACTATTTTGCTGGGGTGCAGAACATACCAGTGGGGGCCAGGCGTTCTCACTGGTCAGCACGGAGAGCATAAGGGAGGTGTTATGATGGAGTGCATCGTTGTAGGTCAGCTCCTACCCTCTCTAGCGCACCCTGGGAAGGTGAAATTCACAAGCTCCCCAGTGTCACTACCCCAAGAAGCCTCTTCTTGGGAGTTGGGGTTTGGTCATGACTTCGCAGGAGTAGTTCAGTCCTAAGAGGACATGAACTTCTCAGGCTTCCTGAAATACTTTCCAGAATGAGTTTCCAAGGCCCAGCTCAAATGAAATAAATGTATTGGCAAGAAGGTTTTTATGAACCCTCCATGTTAAATTGAAATGGGTTTAGCATTTCCACCTACTTCGTTAGCCAAGGAACCTCTTCGCTGGATAAAGCCCGTAACCTCTGCATTGTGGTGTCCCCTGGGCCCCTGGACCCTTGGCAGCATTCCAAATATTACCAGCTAGTCTTTACTAAGGTGACCCAGGAAAATGTAGGCATTATTTATGAAAAAGGGGAGGGGGGGGAGGAGAAGTGTTGAATGGGTTGGTTCATAGAAAGACTTAATCCTTCGTCAGCAAGGTTTCTGTAGAAACATGACTCCTGTGGGTTCTTGATTGTAAATATTTAAAAAATCTCAGCACACAGAATGCCAAATTTGTCAGTTAGCTCCGCAAAGAAAGCTACCGATTCTTTTTCCGTTTAGGGCCGCACATTTCCTAATTTATCCATGCCCCAAATCGGCGCGCCTGCCTTATACAGAGAGGCGCGGCTGCGCCCTGGGGTAGCCTCCAGTGAGGCAGCTGTAAAAAAGACTGGCATTTTTATTTGCAGTTTGTTCTCAAGCCTTGACCTCAAAGAAACCGCTTCAGTGAGAGGTTAAGACGCTGCTAGAGGTAGGGAGAGGGGGAGGGGAAGGTGGGGACAGCTGCTTCTAGAACAAGCCCATCCAAAGCCCTTCTGGCCTGCTCCGTGAGTTCTGTTAAGGGCTCCAGTCTCCTTTCTCAGATGTTTTTCTATTCTTCTAATAACACCTGAGACCATATGCACACCAGCATTAACACATTCTGGTGGGGGCGCACAAGAAGATCAAACGCACCTTTGCCCAAGGCCTTGAGGATTATTCCTCACCCACATGCTTCCTTATGCTTATTTACTAGCTCTCTGAATGGCCGGTGATTTAGACGAAGGAGCCATGCCGGCATCAAACTGCATTTCTCTGCACTGAGCAACCACTAGACAAAGCAGAGAAAGAAGAGCCGATGCTCCTATGTAATCAAGGAAAGGGACCCCATCAATGGCGCTAAAACTCAAGACTAAAATTTACCTGTGGTGCTGATTAAATTGCAGGTTCCTGAGACCCCTTCCTAGACATTCTGGTTCATTCATTCCAATTCCCCTGCAGACTGCTTCCAGACTAGTTGGGGGGCGAGGTGGGGGGGTTAGCCCTGGTGGTCACTTAGTGCACCCAGCTAATGCATCCCCAAGTTTGATAACTCCATTGGTATCCTCTATTTCTGGCCTAGGGCTAAATCAGCCAGGCTTCATCAAACTCTTAGCCAGCCACTTGCTGCTTGATGTAACCTGGGCTGCCTGGTCAATGGTAGCTCAAAGGTCCCATGTTCTCCTTCCTCTGTTGTTAGAAGCACCCCAAAAGCAAGGTAAAAAAGAAATAAGAGCCCTGGCTGATAGTACAGTGGACAAGGTGCTGGCCTGCGAACCCAAAGGTCGCTGGTTCGATTCCCCAGCCAGGGCACATAACCAGATTGCAAGCCAGGTCTGTAGCTGGAGGCAGGTGAGAGGCAACCATACATTGATGTTTCTCTCCGTCTCTGCCTCTCTCCCTTCCTCTCTCTCTCTCTCTCTGGAAATAATAATAAATAAAATCTTTAAAAAAATAAAAAAAAAAAAAAGAAAGAAAGAAGAGAAACCAGTTTTCAGCTGAGCAGAAAGGCTCTTCAATCCTTCTTTCTCCCACCACAGCCTGCTCTCCTGGTTTCCCCCTCCTCTAATTGGCACATTTGCCATTTCTTATACTTTACTGTAAATAGAAGCACGATCCTGTCTGGGCCAAGCAGGACATTAGAGAAGATTTGGTCCAACCTCCTTACTTTCCAGGGGGGAAAGCAAGGGAGAAACCTGCCTGTTGGGGATTTGCTCAAGGTCTTTCACATGCAGCCCGCAGGGCCGTGGTGGTACTTCCACTTGTAACTAGCATGTTCTACCAAGCACAGTTTGGATGGGAAAGCTGTGTGAAGAGTGGAATTTTGGTGCAAAACTATGTTGGGAAGATCCATGTAGAGTTCAAGGGCAAGGCTATCCTTAGGCTATTTTTGTAATTTTGTTCTGTCAGTTTGGAGGTGAAAAAAAAGAGGCAACGTTACGTGCTCTCTTGACTATTCGAAAGCACGAATTGCATCAGAGAGGGAGTTAAAACCCAGATGGTTGGATCACTTGGCTTGTATCACTTCATTCTTTCCCATAACTCACAAGAGGAGACAGCAGTGTGGGCAGGACTAAGAGCCCTGACTGACTCCAGCCGCCTGGGGCTCAACTTCCGACTCCGCTTCCCCCTAGCTGTGTTGGGCACGGAGCTGCCCTTCCTCAAGGAATGGGGCAGAGGATTGTTCAAGGTGATTGACGAAGCTGCCTCTTGTTCTAAGACTGAGTGTGCATCCCACTGTTGAGCTGGCAGGGATATTTGTGTAGATCTCTGTGTGGCTGAGGTTGATGGTAAGTTTCTCAGTCACTTGCTTTTCTGTTGACTGGTTCTGTAGCCATTCATTCCTCCACTCTCATATGAATGGGGAGAATCTTTACAGCCCTTGCAACACCCTTCATCATCTGGGCTGTATTTTGCCAATGAAAGGTGTTAGTAAGTATTGCAGGGTGTCTGTGCACAGAACAAGAGCCAGCTGGGGACCCCAGAATCTTGATAAGGCTGCCCCCCGAGGCGCTCCTCTCCAACAAGCCACCCTAGAGTTCAGGGGGCACAAGGATTTAACAAACAGATCTGAGTGACCCTGCAATCCTGTCATCTAATGGTGACTGGGCAAGAAGACAGCCTATCTCCCTGAGCCTTGTGATGCGGCTGCTCCCAGCCTCTTCGGATATCTGGCTGGAGGCCAAGTACTGGTCATCTGGCGTTTTGTTTGGTTGGGGTGTCTGGGGCACCTCAGGGCTTCCTTGATAAAACACACAAACAAAAAAAATGTTCAGTCTCTCAAAACTATCTCCCCTGTCCCTACTCTTGACAAAAAAGTGACTCTGTCACCAACAGTTAATCAATTTCAGCTCTTCTCCAATGTCTCATCTCCCAGGCTTCTGGGGTTCCATCCTGGTTTCAGGAAGCTGCCGAGTAGTTTCCACAATGACATTTGGGCATGGCTGTCTCAGACAAAATGGACATAAACTGCCACATGGGAGATATTCCTGGTCACACCCTGGTCACACATTTCATCTTCCCCAGTGGATGGCATAATAGTCAGGCTTGTGAAAGCCAAACATCCATTCCCCTGGAATGTTCTGGGGTCTGTGGCACTTGGAGGCTCAGGGGGTCTGTGGCACTTGGAGGCTCAGGGTTATTCTAAACCAGGCTCAGAACTTTGGGCCTCTGGTGTCTAATTCAGTGGTTAGAAATGGCTAACTGCTTTGATCGTGGATGGGCCGGCCAGTGAGCTTGGCTTGATTCAGTGGCCCAAACCCCTAACTCTAACTTGTTTAACTTTGTGTAATTGTTCAAAAGGAAAGCCACAAAGAGAGGTTGTGCCTCAACTTCCCTCAAGCTGTTGTATTACCACAGGGCGATTTGAAATGTTGACATGGATTTGGTAATGGGATGTTTGAAGGAGGAATTATAAAGACCAGTGTCAAAGGCTAAGACTGTGTAAAACCCAATAAATCATTTGCTCCAAAGGAAAGAATAGTCCCTACTTCTTCTGTGCTCTTATTAAGATGTCCAGCTAGAATTCTGCTTCAACAAATACCATTGCAAGTATGCAACTTTTCTGTTTCATGTTTCATGTGTAGCAGTTCTTTGTTGACTTTTTGTGACATGCCTTTACAGAGAGTGAGTGATCTTAGTCTATTCAGGCTGCTATAAATAATAATAATAATAATAATAATAATAGTGCTCACTTCGGCAGCACATGTACTAAAATAGGAACAATACAGAGAATATTAGCATGGCTCCTGTACAAGGATGACATGCAAATTTGTGAAGTGTTGTATATTTTAAGAAGAAGAAGAAGGGGGAAGAGGAGGGGGAAGATAAGAAGAACCATAGACTAGGTGGCTTATAAGCATAGAAATATATTTCTTACAGTACTAGGAAGTCCAAAATCAAAATGCCAGCAGATTTGGTGTTTGGTGAGAGCTCAGGTTTTGGTTTATAGGTCACTATTATTTTGCTGTGTCCTCATTTAGCTTGGAGTGCCAAGCTCTCTAAGATCTCATTTATAAGGGCACTAATCCACTTCATGAGGGCCCCACTCTCCTGACTTCATCAATTTCCAAAGAACCTGCGCCCAAATACCATCACATGGGGGAATAAGATTTAACATATGAATTTGCATGTGGCAGGGGGAGAGGAAACACAAACATTTAATATGTAATGAGAGTCATGTATTTCAACAAACTCATGTTTCTCTTTTAGATAGAACACCTTTGCTTCTCACAAAAGTAGCTAGTATTTCTCTTATAAGAAAAGAAATAGACCAGAGTTCAGTATTGTTGTCTCTAAATTCAGGGCTCTCTTGGTCTTCAAAAATCAGAAGTTCTTTGTAATTTATTTCTTTTCACACTCTAAATACCATTAACTTACCTAAAACCCCAAACAATTCATAGTGCTCTCTTCTACAGAGAGGTTGGGCACAAAATCTCTTTAATTCCTTACTCCTTTCAGACCATGCAATGATGTCTGGGTGGTGAATTGTTTATACATTCCACCAACACAAGCCAACAAAAAATCAAATTAAGTTAACTTATTTTTTGCTGTGTTCTGCCCCCAGAAGAGGAAGGAAAGAATTCCGCCTCCACACTGCCTCCAAACCCAAGCTACATCAGCTCTTGGAATTTCTAGCCTGTCCTGCGAATTTTAGACTTACCTGCCCCCACAATCATGTAAGTTCAGTCTTTAAAATGAATCTCTATCTGCCTCTGTATGGATGAGGTCTATCCTGAAAGTATCTAACCAATGTCAATATAATTGAAAGTTTGTGTGGCTGATACTTTCGGGACAGACCTTGTATATATTACTGGTTCTGTTTCTCTGGAGAGCCTGATTATTACAGGGTATATTTGTGAAGAGTTTATTGCACTGCAGACTTAAGAACAAGAAAAGAAATGTGGCAGGCAGGGCTAAAGGCTGATTGAAACAGGAAAATGGCTGCAGATATGTGGTTGGTAGACAGAGGCTGAATGACTAGGAAAGAAACTACATGCCACTAGTTTTTAAAATAATGATTTCTACATTTATTATGCACCTGGGTACCATATGTGTGTAGAAATATTTTAATGTAATTGGATACTCTTAAATTTTAGAGATTCTCATGTAAATATCAAACTTTAAAGTAGAATGGGATTAAGATATCAAGAAAAGGCTTTAAGCCAACGTAAAGCACATACAATAAAGTGTATTTATATTTTATAGGGGATTTTCTGAAATCTTTAGAATTGTGTGGGACTGGATGAAGTCCCTGGGATTCCTAAACACTTAGGAGCCCTCAAACTATTCTCAGTATTTTTTAAAGTTGCATTAAAGTCCTACCTCTGCTTGCTAAGCCTTCACAGGCTCATTAAACTGTCAAATTTTGTTTGCCTTGGGCTAAAATTCAAGTCATCCAGTGTGATGACATTGGTGATCCTTAATTACTCAATGACTCTGGTCATTGCACATATCTTTGATTGAATTTTTAAAAAGGAAACCTAGCTCAACTAATTAACAAATATAAGATTTATTAGCAAAACCTTTTGAGACAAAGGGGGCCCCAGGAGGTGTCGAAAGGAGGAAGGTGATGAGAGGAGTTTCTGGTAAGGAAAAGGTAGGGGTCCTCAGGTTGAATGATCGCCGAGTTCCTCCAAAGCCCAAGAGCTTTGTGAAGCCAGCCCAGTAGCTCATTAACCACTAGATTTATGGTGGCCACAGGATAGTGCCTTGGTATTGCTCCTTTGCCTAGACTCAAGTTGACACACTGGTATCACTAATAAGATGGCTCAAGATGCCACCTGAGCAAGCCAGAGAGTCTACATGGAGGGCAACATGATGGGACAGCGGTGGCAGCAGTTCTGCTCCCTAGGTCCTCACTTTGGGGGACAGGAAGCCACCACCTTCAGCCCTGGCTGCCCGACTCTGAACCCCAGCTCTGTGCCTCATTAGGTTTGTGAACATTTTGTGCCTCAGTTTCCTCACTTGTAAGATAATGAGGATGATGTGTTCTAGAGTTGGAGTAGGAATCAACTAATTTAACATAGAAAGCACCTTGACCAGTACCAGCAACAGCGAAGCCACCAATGAAAATCAGTTCTTGTTATATGTCAGGCATTTTGTCAAGTATTTTGTGTAGACTTTCTCCCAATCCCTAGAACAATCCCTCAAGGTAGGTACTATTATTATCTCCATTTTACAGATGAGAAAACGATGCTTAGGGAGTTTAAAGAACATCCAAAATCACCTCACTCATCAGTGGCAGAAGCTGGACTCAGACAAAGCCTTGATGTGGCCAGTGGCCCACTGCCCCCCCAGTGGGGCAAAGGGTGTACCTGTTGGGTGACACCAAGTTACCTCACTCACTGTGTGTCTTGGAGCAAGTGACCCAGCCTTCCCAAGCTTCCAACTTTGTTTAATCTGTAATACTAGAGGGTTGTGTCCCAGTTTTGATCATATATTATGTGATAGATGACATTATCACTGGGAAAAGTACAGTGAGGGGTACCCAACAACACTCTGCACTCATTTTGCGACTTCTAAAATGATTTCAAAGCAGAAAGTTTAAAAACTACTGTAGGGATATGCTACTTGGCATTTTTCTTGATGCCAGGTACCCGTGTTTTGCACCTAAGAGGTGCTCAGTAAATGCTTCTGGATGTGACTTTTTTGTTTTCTAGAAAGTGGAATGTGACCCGTAATGAGCAGGTTGTTCTGTGTGACATGAAAACAAATTTCTCTCTGCAAAGTCTCTCAATTTCAATAGCAACAACATATAATATGACTGATGGAAACATTTCACTTTTTAAAATTTATTATTTTTCCTGTAAATATGTTTTATTTATTTTGCTCTTGAAACATTTCACTTTTTAAAAGTACATTTCTCATAGTATTAAATTTTCATGTTAAAAAGACCATCACATCAACAGAGTGAAAAAGAAAAATCACATGATTGTATCAGTAGATGCGGAAAAAGAATTTGGCAAAATCCAACACCCATTCAAAATAAAAACTTTAGTGAATAGACAGGAACTTTTTCAACTTGCTAAAGCCTACCTACAAAAATCCTACAGCTATAATGAGAAGCTCAAAGTGTTCCCACTAAGATCAAGTACAAAGCAGAAATGTTCCCTATCTTTACTCCTTTTCAAACATCCCAAATAAATGGAGAGACATTCCATGTTCATAGAGAGATTGTCAAGATGTTGGTTCTTCCAAACTTGATCTATAGATCCAATGCAATCCTAGTAAAATCCCAGCAATTATTTTATGGATATCAACACACTGATTTAAGGTTTATACGAAGAGGTAAACAACCCAGAATGGACTACAATACTGAAGAGGGAGAATAAAATTGGGTGACTGCTGCTACTTGATTTCAAGACTTAACCTATAAAGCTACCTATAAAGAATTGATAACTAGATCTATAGAATAGAACAGAGAGCCCAGAAATAGACTTCCATACAGTCAACTGACCTTTGACATAGGAGCAAAGGCAGCACAACGGAGCAAAGATAGACTCCTTAACTAACACTGCTGAAGCAACAGGACATCCACATATCAAAATATGAATCTAAGCCCCAGCTGATGACTCAGTGGACAGGTGCCAGCCTACAAACTCAAAAGTTGCTGATTCGATTCCCAGCCAGGAAACATAACAAGATTGCAAGCCAGGTCTCCAGCAAGGTCTCCAGCTGGAGGCAGGTGAAAGGCAATCATATGTTGATGTTTCTCTCCCTTTATGCCTCCTTCCCTGCCATTCTCTCTAAAAATAATCAATACAATCATTTTTAAAAATATGAATCTAGACATAGCCCTTATATTGTTCACAGAAATCAGCTCAACATGGATCATAGGCCTGACTGTAAAACACAAAACTATAAAACTCCTGGGAGGTAACAGAAGAGAAAACGTAGATGACCTTGGGTATGATGATGCCTTTTTAGACACAACATCAAAGGCATAATCCATGAAAGAGATCATTGATAAGCTAAAGTTCATTCATATTTAAACCTTCTGCTCTGTGAAAGACAATGTTAAGATAATTAGAAGACAAGCCACAGATTGGGAGAAAATACTTGCAAACGATACCTCTTATAAACATCTGATAACATCCCTGTTATCCAAAATATACCAAGAGCTCTTAAAAACAACAATAACAAAAGAAAACCAACCTGATTTTTAAAAATGGTCCAAAGACCTTAACAGACACCTGACAAAGAAGCTATACAGATGGCAAGGATCATATGAAAATATGCTCCACATCATATGTCATCAGAAATATGGAAATTAAGACAAGATTCTACCAATTAGATTGGCCCAAATCCAGAACACTGATAAAAGTAAATTCTGGGGAGAATGTGAAGCAATGGGAATTCTCTTACATTGCTGGCGGGAATGCAAAATGGCAGATCTACTTTGGAAGATATTTTGGTGATTTCTTATAAAACTAAACATACTCTTACCATACGATCCAGCAATTGTGCTCCTTGATATTTAGCCAAAGGAGTTGAAGACTTATGTCCACACACACAGAAAAAAACACTGCAAACAGATATTTATAGCAGCTTTATTCAAAATTGCCAAAACTTGGAACCAACCAAGGTGTTCTTCAGTAGATGAATAGATAAATCAGCAGTGGCATATCCAGACAATGCCATATTGCTCAGCACTAAAAAGGAATAAGCTATCAAGTCATGAAACAAGATGGAGAAAACGTAAATGAATATCACAAGGTGAAAGAAACCAATCCGAGAAGGCTACCTACTGTATGGTTCCAACTCTATGGCATTCTGAAAGAGGCAAAACTATGGAGACTCCAAAAATATCAGTGGTCACCAAGATTGAGGAAGAGACATGAATAAGCAGACCACTGAGATTTTTAGGGCAATGACAAAACTTCGTATGGCTTTATACTAGTGCATATATGTCATTACACAGTTGTCCAAACCCACAGAATGTGCAACACCAAGAATGAACCTCAAGGTAAACTATGGGCTTTGGGTGGTTAGGATAAGTCTGTGTAGGTTCATCTTTGGTAACAAATGTACCGTTCTGTTCAGTGACATTGATAATGGGGTGGGGAGGGGGCCATGCAATGTCAGGGGCTGGGGGGTAGGGTACATAGATAGGAAATTTTTGCACATTCTTGCAATTTTATTGTGAACTTAACACTGCTTTGAGGTAAATAAAATATTTACAAAGTAAAACAACCTAGAGGGCTGAATGCAGGGATGTTTAAGGGCCCTTCCCGGGGTAGGACCACTGCCTCCAATGAAACAAGCTTCTCCCATGAGAGTCTCTCCCGGCAAAGACGGGGGTTCTGGACACGCCTGCTCCAGGGCCTTGGCTCCCGGTCCCATGTGCCTGGCTCATTTCCGTTTAGAAACTGCCTCCCTGTGAAGCGTCCACCCCTGATGCAATCACAGCTGCCTTCGGGAGCAGCTGGAACCCTTGCTGCCAGGTGTATTTTGTCTGATCACGCCTGGTCGATGTGGAGGTGGACACGGAACTAAAAGGCTCTCTGTGTTTGGGGGAGCTATGAAAATCTGGGGCCAGACAGGTGGGCTCCCAGCAGCAGGCCCAGAAATATCAACAAAGGGGTTCTTTAAGAAGCCTGTTGGTTTTGTTTTGATTTAACACCCTTAGCTACCAGGGCTTTTGTTCTGGATTAGAGCTCCAGCAGGTCCCTTGCTTTGTTACACAGTAAAGCAGAGCCAGCACACCTCGCCTCCATCAGCCTCTCTCTGCTTCAACTTACCCAGTTGTCATAAACTCTGTTCCATGGGGACCGCATCATTTAATGAGTGGGGAGGAAGAGAGTGAAAGGAAAATGGAATACAGATGAAGAGCTTCTTTTGCCACATTTCATCGATGGCCAGAATGTCAACGGCAGCGGGTTTCTAAAACTCAGCTGACAGAGGAAAATCAGTGAGATCCTGCCTGTGGGGGGCCCTGGACCAGGAGGAACAGAGACAAGTGACATGGTTCCACCTTGGTCCCTGCATAGATAGCACTCACTGGGAGTGCTCCTCAAGGCCAGGCCTCCTGGGCTGTCCTGGGCGTCAGATGGGAATGACATGGGCACATCCGGAGTGGCCTGAATTTGATCCTTTGGGTAAGATCTGTAAAAGAAAAGGAGAAGAGAGAAAGGCAAACTGATTCCCTTAAAAACTATGCATACTGAAAGCTTGATAGTCAATGCTCACCCCTTAGAGCTGTATTCTTAACTCTGGGTTTGTAAGACACAACATGTTTTTCCCCCTAATCCTTTCCAAAAATGCATTCCATAAATTGTTAGCATCCCTGCCAATGGCCCCAGTAAACTCACATACCAGCTTTAAAGTCAACCCCTTTTAAACCAGACCAGTGCATCAGTCCTTTGAGTTGAGGGGATATTATTTCCAGATTCCCATAGCTGCTGGCTTCTTTTTAAAGTTGCAAATGATCGTGTTTCTTTGTTGCTGTTAATTTTTAGAGAGAGATAGATACAGTGGCAGCAGTGTGTGTGCATGCGCGTGCGTGCGTGCGTGCGTGTGTTTACAGTAACTGAGGATATCTTCCAGGCCGCCTGACCGCACCCTGAGGTACCCTGACCCCTTCTGGCTGCATTGATGCTCTTCTACAGGTTATAACTCTTGGCCAGAATGGCCAAGGGCTTCCAGTATATGTCATTGTGCCATTGCTACTGTTATTGCTTGTTTTATAATAGAGAGGCAGTGAAATTTGGTTTAGCACGTGGGTCCAGCACCAAACTGCCTAGGTTTAAAGCCCAGCTCTACCACTTGTATAGCTGCTTCAATCTTGAACAACTAGCTTCACCACTCTGCAAGTCAGTTTCCTTATCTATAAAACAAGAATGACCATAGTGTCTACTTCATACACTCGTATGCAAAGCAGTTAAGCAGGGCTCACACTGAAAATGTTCCACACAAGTGCTAGTTACTATTACATGATTTTTCTAGATAGGGCTTTTCAGCCATCGGGGGCTTTCACCTGTCGATGTGGAAAATGTCCAAGTGCTATAGAGAATCCAGGGAAACATGCCTAGTGACTTGTGACCCCACTGGGCCTCCAAGGCTGATGGAGAGTCACATGGATCAGGGAGGGACACCCTTCAAGATGACCAGGCCCCATACCTCCTCTGAAAACCTCTCATTGACAACTTGAGGGCAGAACTAGTCTCTCAGTTTCCCATGCCCAGGGCAAATTCCCCTCATTGCCTGGTGGTGATCTCACAGGGGACGGATGTCATTCCTGGCGTAGGTCCTCATCACGCCTGGGGGGATGCATTCCCACACGCTCAGGTGGTTGAACCCCCTCATTTTCGGTGTTTGGATTTTGTCCTTCACTGATTCCCTTTACATCTCTTTGCCAGAATAGTTTCGCTTCAAATACAATTTTTTTCTCACCCCACTTCAATGTTTAAGGATCTGTGGGGCTTCTTTCCTGTATGTGATGTGGCTTTGGATATCCCTTTGATTTTTCATGAACACTTAAAGAACCAGTTTCATTACTTCCCTTTTTTATGTCATTTGTTATTCTCTCTATTACTTAATAATTTGTTTTCCCAAAGGGTAAGTAGTAAGTCCTTTTTGCCAACAATGAGACATTTGGGGGGTGTGTGTGTGTGTGTCTAGATCCATACCTATGTCCATGTCTATGTCTATGTGAATATCTGTATCTATGTCACGTACATGGTGAGTTAGCAGCAGGCTCAGGACAAGAGCACAGATTTACTGCCTGTTTTGTCTATATCTGATGGGAGTGGGGTATGGATGGATAACGCCCCCACTCAGGTGTCACAGAAGGTGTGCTATTCCAGCCACTGAAATCATCTGTGACATGATGCAGAAACAGCAAAGCCAAAACTGATTATCAAGAGCCAATGGGATGGCAGGGAAGGAAAAGGACAAGTGGACGAGCAAGAAGGGGCTGAACTGGAAGCTAGGAAATTATCTGATTACTAATAGAAGATATAATGAGTAGAAGCTGTTCATAATAAAAGAATTCTTAATGAAGTTTCCTGAAACCTCCATATCTTCTGGAAGCCTATGCAGCTAAGAGATTACCCAATTTTGGCGGGGGGGCGGGGGAGACCCACAGGCCCACTAGCAGCAGCCTATGGGCAGAATAAGGCTCATGGATGACGGGTGCCTTATTCTAACAGATTGCCGGACTCTCAGACTGTGTGCTGCTCCTCCAGCAGAGGCCACTTTTTGATGAATTTGAAGGAGACTTGAGCCATCATCTGAGTCAGTGCAGATGATTCCAAGGTTCTGATGGGCAATACATGGGCCTGGATGGGCAACGGAGAGCTGAGTGGGCAGGGTTCTAGGACCCCTCCTCTACTTCCAATGGGGCAACTCTGCTTTCAAAGAAAGTATTCCCATTTGGAAAGAAGAAAGCCATGATCTAGATAGAGCACTGCCTGAGGTAATGACGTCTCAGAGATGAAGAGTGAATGGCCACAGGTCATTTACTTAGTTGGTGGCAGAGCCCAAATCTTTGTCTCCTCGTGCCCAGGTCCTCTGCATCTCATCATGTTGTGCTATGAACTGTCTCATGTACATTTATGTCTCAAATAATGATGCTATAGAATGCCCCCAAATGATTTTTTTTTAAGTATTAAGAAAGAAGGCACCCAAATCTCCCTAAAACGTAGACAAGATTACTACTCATCAACAGCCCGACAAGATGAAGGTATGTCCGCACCCATCTTGACAGCGTCTTCCTGTTTTCTCTCCTCCATCCCCACTGGAGGTAAACAAGGGCAACCCTGAGTACCACCACCCAGCTGGTACCTTTGTTTCCCATCGTCTTTTTTCAACAGAAACCCCTCCTCTGCTTTAAGCACCCTTTCTTCTGTCAAAACAAGGGGGATCTGCCCCCAGTAATTTTATCCGACCACTTTTTCATTGTGAATGAATGTCTTTAGTATGCTCTGTTCCTTAGTGGCATTTGCTTTTAACTTTTTATATCTCATGATTTCACAAAGATTTATATCCCTTGTTAAAGGAATTTCAGGCATCTGTGATAGAAGGGGAAGATTCTTTTTCTCCGTGGTTGGGAAGATCTTGTGATCATATTAGGTATTCATTCAAGGTACCCTTTAAAGTGGCCAAAAATCAAATTATATTTTGATCTCTCAAAGACAAACCTCCCCACCTAATAATGTGGATCTGTGAGTAGAACTTGAGGCATCCCTGGTTGATTTTTCAACCACAAGCTACCTCAGAAGTGGTCGTCTGCCTGTGTTTGCCAGAATTCTGTCTGGTAGGGAGAGATACATAGGTAGTGCAGGGCCCTCTTTCCCCACTCCCTCTCCTAGTCCACAGAAAATCCTAACTTTCCCCTCCCTCTGCCAACTCCCCTGTGGTCTCAAGTGTTCCAGGAAATGAGGAGTCATTCTTCATTTCTTGCTTCATGAGGGGAGGGGACCATGTGACTCCGTCTGAAAGGGTGTAGTGGGGTGGGGAGCCTGCGGAGGTCCTGGCTCAGGATTCCCAGGGAGGGGCCAGCTCCATTCCCTTGGGCACAACCCCCCAGTGTCGCCAGCTTGCAGACTGACTCAACTTAGCACAACTCCACAGTGGAGCACCCCCATTTCCCTGGTCCTCCTCCCACCACCACCACCCCCCTTTCAACTGAGCCCTTCCCTCCCTCTGCCTCGGGGCTCCTACTTGCAGTCCTTCTATCTTCTGGCATTTTTTTTAAATGTTGTTTTCCTTTGTATTTAATAATAGATCCACATTTTCTTCTTTATCAGAAATCAAGACTCATGCCTGCATCATGTGTTCACCTTGGGAATAAAACTGATGGCAATGTTTGCCATTGGATTCATTGCTTTTAATTAGCTTCCAACTTCTTATGATTACAAATTGTTTGCCTAGACAAAAAACGGTTCTAGCCTGTTCTCCAAATCCACTAGCCTTCCATTTCAATCAGGAACTGGAAGTCTTGGATTGCTTTTTTGTTTGCATCAGAGTCTGATCATACTGAAATGGGGAAGAGGGTCGATAATTCTAGATCTTTACACTTCAAAGCCCAGATAACGGTCCACAAGCCAAATAAAAAGTGAATTTAGTTTTTTTAAGCCATAAACTGCTCTGTATCTCCACTCTCAAATCTATAAAGTGAAGAGAGAAAGATGAGATACGCGCATTTAATAACACATTTACTTTTAAATCCATTTTGAAAAACCTATACTTCATATAACAAATGAGGTTTCAAAAGCAAGCAAGAAAGTATACCCACCAAAAGGGAGTGGTGGAATAAATCCCAATGGAAAATTTGTGCCTTTCTGTGGTTGGAGTCATTTGGTCAAGAAATGATGAAATTACACATTGCTGAAAAGGGTGTGTGTTTCGGAGCTACTGAGGTCCAGGTCTCAGCATGATGCTCAGGCAAGGCCAGCATTTAAGTCCAGGGCAGAATAAAGAGGAGGAAGTGGTCACAACCAACATTCTTCCCCAGCCCAGCAGCACCACCCTGCTCTAATGGTGCCCATTCCTCTCTTCATCTCATGAATCTGCAACCTAGCTCTCTCAGTAAGCCTGGGCACCAATCCTTCCCTGGACGATCATTTGTCCTTTGACTCTCCACAGGGATGGTTGGCTCAAAGGCAACTGTGCTTCTTTTGCCCAGTGCCGGCTATCGATTTCAGTCCTCTCAGGAAGTAGGGTCATTGGCCTTGGACTAACATGTCAGAAGAAAGGGAAGTAGACCCAGAAGAACCAAGCAGTCCAGACCAATCCCTATTTTTGGCCCATAAACACACAGTGCTTCACTTGTTCAGTCACCCCGCAAACAATGACTGAGTGCCAACTGCATTAGGATGGGAGCTACATTGCTCAGGATCAGCACATAAATGACACATCCTGGAGTGGTCAGCTCCAGGGTGTGGAAGCAGAGGTCGTAAGGGCCTCGTTGTCAATGCAGTAGGTCTCATCAGTATTCTCTATCAACAGATGGATAGAGAGGGTGGCATTGGAGGGCTCAACCACAGTGTCAGACACTTTGGGCGAAGGCACCACACTAACGCGGTTTACCAGGCGGTCAGGGTACCCTTCACAGATGTGCTGAAGAGCACGGTGCCCATTGCAGAGCCTGTGCCCCACCCCATGAGTGGCTCAGCTGGAAGCCCTGCGGGCTGTCACCGCTTTCAGCCTCTGTCTGTTCCAGGGGCAGGACTGAGTCAAGCAGCTCGGACCCCCTCTGTGTGTGGCCCGGGGCCCGCTGTTCCCTGCGCCATACTGACCAGAAATGAAGTTGTCTGATCTGAAGATCTGGCCAAAAGGACCTGAGTGAACAAAGCTCAGGTACCGGATTCTAGATCCATCAAGACAGGTCAAGGAATGTATTTTCCACTGATGGCTTCACTGTACTACACGCAGATGTGGTCCAGCTGCAGGTCGCTGTCCCCGCGGGGACCCAGTGGGGTCACTGCCATGGTCCTCACCAGCCACCTCCCAGAACGTGAACCAATCTGGTTACCACACTGGCCCCCCTGGCTGTGCAGGATTTCCCCCACTGTTCAAATGAAATGTTTTAGTTGTCTCAAAAAACGGGGCAAGAAAGCTGCTCGCAGGCTGGTAGACTGAGCGCAGTGGCAGGAAGGTTCTGAGAGGGAGAAAGGAGAGAGCGGGGCCCACAACCATTTATTTTCATATAGTCTATGGCTGCTGTCACACCACAGCAACGGAGAATAATTTTAACAGTTTGTATGGCCCACAAGGATGACAAGATTTACTAGTCAGCCCTTCTCAGGAAAAGTTGGCCAAGCCTTCCTCTAGAGTGAGGTTCACAAACCACTCTTAGAGATGGGTGCTTGGTCAAAGTATTTCAGGTGGTCGAGGTTGATCTGAGGAGACACTCAAAATTAGGCTCCCCCATTACCAAGGGGGAAGAATGAAGTGGGGGAAAGAAGTTCTAGGGACTGAATAGTAATTTAAATTTTTTCCTATGACCAAGCAGTATGCTAGGCATTCAAGTACATTACCCTATTTAACTCTCCCAAGACTGTGGCTCAGTTTTTTTTATTATTATTATTTAAGATTTTATTCATTATTTTCAGAGAGAGAGGAAGGGAGAGAAGCAGAAAGTGAGAGAAACACCTAATGTGTGGTTGCCTTTCACCTGCCTCCAGCCACAGACCTGACTGGAGACCTGGTTTAGCAACCTGGTTATGTGCCCTGGCTGGGAATCGAACCAGCGACCTTTGGGTTCACAGGCCGGCGCCTTATCCACTGTGCTACCAGCCAGGGCAGTCAGTTTTGCTCTAAACAAAACAATAGAGTTGGTAGGTATATTCTGACCAGCAGGTCCAGGTAACCTCCGTTCTAGACCCAACTCTTTAATTTATTAGCAGTTTGGCGTTTCACAGTTCATTATGCTTCTGTAAGGCTCAGTTTCCTCCCTTTTGGAACATGAGGATAACCTACCTGCTCCTCCCGTCGTACAAGGTGTCTGTGAACAGTGACAGAGAGATGTAAGTTAAGATGAAAGAATTCAGTAAACTCATGTTATGTAGCATGGTAAGGAAGCATGGATGGACAGATTCAGGGGAGGAGGAAAACATATGGCCATGTTTGCAACCTACCAGACCACTGCGGAGCGGTTATTCTAGCTCTCAGAGCCCAGCTGCGCTGGTGGGAGCTTCAGTGATTCTTCCAACGGCAGGGCGTGAGGGTCCTTCTGGAGCCGTCCCACACTATGCTTTGGGTGCTGTTCTCAACTGAGTGGTCCTCCCAGTCTGGACTTCCTGAAGAGTATGTGAGGCACCACTCTCGTTTAATAAATTCTGTTTTTGTTTAGATTAGCTGGAGTGGTTTCTACTATTTCTACCTAAGAATCCTGACATGGAAAGTTTTCTGTGGCTTTAAATACCCATGCTGAGGAAGGCACAATTTTTGCATTGTTTTATTTTGCCAATAAATGTTTAGTTCACCTACTCCTATGTATTTATATAATCCAGTTAGGTTTTAATACATAAGCTCTGGACTCTCCAAATATCAAAGCAGATGGTTTGAAGAAATAAGGAAAGTAAACTCCATTGCTTCCCACTTAGAAAAAATGATCACTTAAATTTTGAGTGAAAAATCTAAGCTCTCTAGCTCCACTCAGTGTCCTGTTGAACTTATGTGGCATCATACTTGTTTGTAGGAGAATGGAAATTAAAGTTACTCACTGTAGCTTCAGTAGACAACCTTATTCTTTGGCCAAGTTTAGATAGACATCGCAATTAAAAAATGTTTTTTTCAAACTAAAAACAGTAAGGAATAATGGCCAAAAGCATGGGCTGTGCCTCAATTTGAATCCTGCTGCCACTACATACTCCCTCTGTGACTTTGGGGCTGTTACACGGCTTTTCTGAGCCTCTTCTGTAAAATGAGAATAATCAAAAGTGTCAGCCTCATAGTAATACAGCGAGGATTTAACAAGATCTAACCTGGCTTAATTTGCCATTAGAGAATGACCCTTGAGAGTAATTCACTATAAATGATGATAAAATTTTAAATCGTTTGCCTCAGATAGTCATAGAAACAAACATTGTCCTTTTCCTGTCACTGTGATGCTAGTCATATCATTTCCAAAGTGGAGCATTTAGATGTACAGAAGTCTTCCTCTTAATCTCTCAATCTCTCTCTCTTTCGGTCTCTCTGTCTCTGTGTCTCTTGCTCTTGTGGTAAAAAATCATGCAACATTAAATGTACCATCTTAACTATTCTAAGTGTACAGTCCAGTGGCATTAAGTATATTCATATTTTTGTACAACAGATCTAGAACTTTTTCATCTAGCAGAACCAAAACTCGATACTTATTAAACATTAATTACCCTTCCCCTGAGCCTTTGACAATCATCCTTTTATTTTTTGCCTTTATGATTTTGACTAATTTAGGTACTTCATATAAGTGGGATCATATAGTATTTGTCCTTTTGTGACTTGCTTAGCTCACTTGGCAAAATGTCCTTGAGATTAACCCATGTTGTAGTATGTGCCAGGATTACCTTTTTTAAAGGCTGAATAATATTCTATTATTTATATACACATTTTTCCTCCATTCATCTGTGAATGAACAGATGTTCTAGGTTGTGTCCATCTCTTAGCTATTGTGAATAATACTGCAATGAATGGGTGTGTAAATATCTCTTTAAAACCTTGATTTGAATTCTTTTGAACATAGGAGGTCTGTCCCAAAAGTATTAGCTGCACAAACTGTTTTAATTATATTGACATTGGCTTGATGCTTTTGGAACAAAACTTGTATACTTAGTCAGGGATTGCTGGATCATATAGTAATTTTACTTTTCAAATTTTGAGGAACCTCTACTGTTTACCATAATAGCTGCACCATTTTATATCCCACCAATAGTCACAAGGGTTCCAGCTTCTCTGTATCCTTGTCAACACGTGTTATTTTACGTTCTTTTGATAGTGATCATTCTAATGGGTGTGCAGTAATATCTCATTGTACTTTTGACTTACATTTCTCTTATAATTAATGATGTTGAGTACTTTTATATGCTAGTTGGCCATTTGTGTATCTTCTTTGGAGAATTGTCTCTTCAAGACCTTTGCCCATTTTTTAAATTGGATTATTTGTTGTTGTTGAGTTGTAAAATTTCCTTATATATTTTAGGTATAACCTCTTAGCCTGTATATCATTTGCAAATATTTTCTGCCACTCCCCATGTCCCCTTTTCACTATTGTTTCCTTTGATGAATGGAAGTTTTAAAGTTTGGTATAGTCTCACTTGTCTATTTTTGCTTTTGTCACCTGTATCTTCTGTGTCATACCCAAGAAGTCAAGCCCAATGCCCTGAAGCTTTCTGCCTATGTTTTCTTCTAGGAGTTTCATAGTTGTAGGACTTACTGTTAGGTTTCTGATCCATTTTGAGTTCACTTTCATATATGGTGTAAGGTAAGGGTCCAACTTCTTTTGTATGTGGATATACAGTTTGCCCAGCACAATTTGTTGAAGAGACTGTCATTTTCCCTGAGTAATCTTGGACTCTTGTCAAAAATCATTTTGCCATCTATGCAAGGGTTTACTTCTAGGCTTTTTATTCTGTTCCACTTGCTTATATATCTGTCTTTATGCCAGTCCCACCCATATGATCTTGATTACTGTTGCTTTGTAGTACGCTTGGAAACCAGGAAGTATAAAGCTTCCAACTTTGCTAATCTTTTTCAAGATTGTTTAGGCTACTCAGAGTCTCTTGAGATTCATTTACAAGATTTTTTTTTTCTGTTTCTGCAAACAATTCAGTATTTTATTCCTTTTGATGCTATAATAAATAAGATTATTTTCTTAATTTCACTTTCATGGTTATTATCAGTGTATAGAAACACATTTGATTGTGTGTTAATTTTGTATCCTGAAACTTTGTTGAAATCATTTCTTAATTTTAACAGTTTTGGGGAATCTTCAGATTTTCTACATATAAGATCATGTAATCTAAGGACAAAAACAATTTTACTTCTTCCTTTGCAATTGGGATATCATAGTAAAGCTGTCCTCATAGAATGAGTTTGGAAGTATTCCCCCATCTTCAATTCTTGGAAGTTTATGAAAGATTGGTATTAACTCCTCTTTACATGTTTGGTAAAATTTTCCAGTGAAGCCATACACACACACACACACACACACACACACACACACACACGTATATATATATACTTTTTTTTTTTTTTTGGTCCTATACATTTTTTTTTTTTTAATTGGGAGGCTTTTGATTACTGTGTCCTTCTCCTTACTAGTTATAGGTCTCTTTGGATTTATTTCTTATGATTCAATGTTGGTAAGTTGTATGTTTCTAGGAACATATCCATTTCTTCTAGGTTATCCAATTTTTTGGCATATAATTGTTAGAGGTTCCTTATAATTATTTTTATTTGTGACATGAGATGCTCCCTCTTTCATTTCTTTTTTTTTCCCCCTCTTTCATTTCTAAATATTAATCTCATCTCTTATCTTTTTTTTTGGTCTAGCTAAGGAATTGTCAATCTAATTATTGGTTTTTTGAGGGTTTTTTCTATTTCACTTATCTTTGCTAATTTGTTATTTTCTTCTGCCAGCTTTTGATTTAGTTCATCTTTTTTCTAATTCCTTGAGATATTTAATTAAACTGATTTGATATCTTTTCTCTTTAAGATTTTATTTATTATTTTTAGAAAGAGGGGAAGGGAGAGAGGCAGAGAGGGAGAGAAACATCAATGTATGGTTGCCTTTCACCTGCCTCCATCTACTGACCTGGTTGGAGACCTGGCTTGCAACCTGATTATGTGCCCTGGCTGGGAATTGAACCTGTTACCTTTGGGTTCGCAGGCCGGCACCTTATCCACTGTGCCACCAACCAGGGCTAGATCTTTTCAATATAAGCATTTGTTACCATAAGCTTTCTTCTTAGTACTGCTTTCACTTAATCTGGTATGTTTTGGTACATTGTGTTTTCATTTAATCTCCAAGTATCTTCTAAATCTCCTTGTTGATTTCTTCTTTAGGTCATTCTTTATTTAAGAGTGAATTATTTATTTCACAGTTTAGTGGATTTTCCTGTTTTCTGTTATTTCTAGTTTTATTCCATGTGGTCAAGGGAGATATATAATTTTGACCTTCAATTTATTGACCTGGCTTGTGGCTTAACAAGTGGTCTGTCTTGGAGAATGTCCCATGTGCACTTGAGAAGAATGTGTATTCTGCTCTTTGGAGGTGGGGTGTTTCATATATTTCTGTTAAGTTCAGTCGATCTAATTGTGTTGTTCGAGTCCTCTATTTCCATATGGATCTTCTGTCTGGTTGTTCTATCTATGATTGAAGGGGAGTTATGAAAGTCTCAACCTGAATTTGTTGCTGTCCATTTCTCTCTTTAGTTCTCTCAATAATTGATACATTTGAGAGCCTTCAACTCTCTAAATACGATAAGATTTGCAATTCTCATAGGGCCTCTACTGCACAATAGTGAAAGGTAAATGTTGCCTCAGGGAGACTGTACGCTCAAATGGCTGAAGATCTTCACTGGCAATGAGGGCTTGGGCCCCTGGGCCCCTGTCCTGCTTAGAAGGCCTTCCGTAGCTTCCATACCTCTGTCCCTGACCCAATCTGGTTTCTGTCTACTTCTCCAATCCCACATTATGGTGGTTCACCACTCATTACTGTGCTCAAAGTACCCAAATTGTAGCTATTAGGTATTAACCCTTTTCTGCCTCAGCACACATACATTCAAGCATGTACACACACAGACACACACACTACATTACTCAAAGTTTAGCTTGTATGAAAACTTTTCAGATCCTTTTGTAGTTCGTAAGTGTGATGGTTGGGTGTTCACGCTCTTATGTGAGATGTGTCTCCCTCCAATCTTGTTACACCTTTGGCACATTACCTGTCTGACATGAACTCAGATAAAAATATTAAAAAAAGAAGGAAAAAAAACTTTACAGAGAAGACTTTCATAACCATCTTGATGTTTGGTACCTTTCATCATATGAAGTGGCTTTATAGATTTTAAAATATTTTTGTTAGAAAAGTATCTTTGTCAACATCTATAAAACATATAAAACATTTTATATGTTTGTTACCTGGAGTGATACATTTGGACAAAAAATACATGAGTCTCCATTGTGATCTTGTATGGGCCTTAGACAGAGACAGGCCTGGACGGGAGTTATATGAACAAAATTACTTATTATAGCAGAACATTAAAAGCATCTATTTTTTTCTCTTTGGAACATTTAAGTTCTTATCCAAATGGTGGAACAGTATTTATCCGTATACTAAGATTGTTTGAAGCCTATGAAACATGGAGAAATGCTTATGATGAGGAAAAGAATACAAAATGAAATGTAAATTAAGACTGAAAAATGCATATAGAAATAAATAGTTCTCAGGATGGTAAGTTTGAGGAATCTTCTCTACTTATTTTCTAATCTCAAAATATGTATATTGCTACACTTAACCCTATAATTTGAATAAAAGGCAAGGATGAAACTTATTAAGTAACCAGTTTCCACACGGTTACAGCCTCAGGTTGAGGGTCTCAGAGCTGACCAGCTCTGCAGCCTCTCCCCCAGCGCCACCACCAGTGGCATTTCCATCCCTGCTTCCCAGTGGAGCCACAGAGCATCATCCAGAGTCATCAAATACCTGTGCAACAGTTCTTTCTTTTAAAGCATAAATCCACCAACAGACAGTTGGGGGGAGATTGGTGAAATGCTAGAGTCAATTTGCACCCTGTCGCCAGCTTCATGAAACAGAGGACAGAATTCATCCACTTCTCCTGCTGTTGAAATCCAGAGTCAGCAAGTCTCAGGACTCGAGGGCGCCTTCATGCGTCAAGGGGTGAGCAGATGTAAGGCAGGCAATGGAAAGACGGCAGCATGGGTTGGGTGACTAAGGTGACACTGAGTGTGAAGGCAGAGCCTTGAAAGAGCACCTGCATCTTTGGACTCTGCATGGTATTTGGTGTGATCACCTAAGGCAGGGAGATCAAGTGCAAGAGTGCTGAAATCTTTAAATAGAAGAGGTGAGGGTGTGACTTAAGGCCTCAAGTGGTGAAGATGCAGAGATGAACTTGAAAGGTATGAGGAGGAAGAATCAGCAGGACTTGATGGCAAGTCGGAAAAGTCAGGGCTGAAAGCCAGGATGATGGCCGGGCATCCGAGTGTGTAAGCAGGACCAACATTGCCAGGCAAGTCTCCAGAAACCAACAAGGACTTGGAATTGATTTATATTTTAGATTTAAAATGATCTGTCTCTTTCCCATGTTGCTATCCCATGGAGATCCACCATAAATTATATTTACATTTTATGTTTACATAAACAGAGCTCTGTAGTTACGTAACTGAAGGCGGGAAGAAAATCCCACAATCAGTTGCAGGTCCTTCTAGGTATGACCTTTTGTGAATAGCCAGACCTAAGTTTGCAGTCAAATCCAGGTTTATTTATGAATAAATACTGACACCCAGTGTTTAGGTGCAGAAATAGATTATAAAATACTCTCCTCTTGGGAGATAGGTGGAATTCCAGATACAAATAATATTCCCCGCACTTCAATTCAGAACCCTGGGGTGCTTCCATAATAAAAATACTAACTAGCTAACTGTTGGCTGGTGGCTGCCTGGACAACTCTTAATAAGTCTATAGAAAAGGTGTCAGCATGGATTAAGTGGCTTCAGTCATGGGTGCGCAGCTATATGATGGCCTTTGCCTTCTCTGCTCCAAGGTGCCAGGTTTAACTACTCCAAAGAGATGTAATAAGGGTAGATTTATCGCAATATATTTGACTAACACAAACTCCAGCTCTGATTCCCACCTACATCAACATTACATCAAATAAGGTACCCTCTCCAGTGGGTTCAGAGCAATGGAGTTGGCAGATATTCCCCTTTCGGTAGCCCTGTGGCTAGAGCAAATTCATGAGAAATTTTTGTGTAAACTCTCTGTAGCAAAATAACACCTTCATAAGAAAGTAACCATCTCACATCCTGGCCGATGGCCACTGCAGTTGCTGTCAGGTGGCACCTATCTCTGCAGATGGGAAACGAGGTGCCGACTCTTTGCAGACATGCTCTTGTCACATTTGGGGTCATGCTCAAGTTTTTAAAAAGCTTAGCTTCGCAGGCTGAGCAATCAAGCTCTCTTGAAAAGGAGTAGCATCCTTCTCAAAAAACAGGATTTTTCATGAACCTTGTTTTTAAAGTGAGAAGAGACTTAAGTGGCCAACCAGAACATGAAAGACGAATCTTCAATGCCAAAATAATTCATTTGACCTGTTTTGGCCAATGAGAAGCCAAAACAAGTTGGCTTTTTCAGGCCATTAACCCTCCGCGGTCTCAGAAGGATGCATGGAGGAGCAGTAGAAACCATGGATTCAGGCTGGGCTATGACACACAGCAGAATGACACAAGGGACACTTGTGAGGTGGTTGCTGCAGGGACCTGATATTCAAGCAAACAAGGGCCCAGAGATTAAGGAGAGTTTAGGAGCCGAATGGTGGCATGAAGAAGGCACACCACCCAACAGCACTGTGTTCAACTACAAGACAATGGTGATCATAACCCTATTTCTGATTTGTTGTATCAGCAAACAAGCTAATCGTTGGTCTAATGAATAACTGTAGCCCCAAACATAGTAGGAATAAAATTAATGTACAACTTGCCTCTTAACAATATAATATATACTGGGAAGTCTTTTTCCCTTACCTAACAAGGACTGAGATTTCCAGAATAATAAAAAGTACAGAAACCACTCACCTTCATCCACATGCCGCATACAAGTTTTAGTGACTATAAGCAATGCAAGTTTGTTTCCATTTTTACTTCCTCTCATTATTTTTTTGAGTTTATGGTTAAAATTTTCAAACCTTCAGAATAGCTGGAAGAATAGTACAATAATATATTATGAACTCTTTCCTCAACCCATTAGTTGTAACACTGTATTTGCTGTCTCTATATAAAGAAATTGTGTTGGTCGAACCATGTGAATGTGAGCTGCAGACATCATCATCCCTCAACCTTAAATTCTTCAGCCTCCAAAATGGTCTTCATAACTTTCTATTAAAATGTCTAATTAAGGCACAAATGTTGAAACCTCAATCCCCAAAGTGATGGAATTCAGAGGCGGGGCTGTTGGGAGGTAATTGTGTTGAGATGAGGTCAATGAGGTTGGATCCCCACATGATGAAATTAGTGCTCTTGTAAGAGAAAGAAACCGAAGCCCCGCACCCCCTTTCTCCAGCACCTGCGGACATAGCAATAAGGTATCTGTCTGAAAACCATGAAGAGGGCCTGCATCAGGTACCAAATCTGCCAGCACCTTGATCTTGGACTTGCCAGTCTCCAGAACTGCAGGAAATAAATGTTTAAGTCACCTAAACCATAGTGTCTTGTAATAGTGGCCTGAGCAGACCATTGTCACCATTCTTTTCTTTCATCTCAAACTCTCCCAACTTTGGCACTTGAAGCCAATTTTTGTGTCTCATTATCAGGCTTTGGAAATTTTCTTCTTTTCTGACTCAAGCTGTTCCAAGCTCACCTTATATTTTTATCTGCCCCAAACCTGGAAATCAACCAACACCTCTGGTTATGTGACATAGTATCCGGAAAGCAAGATCAAGGGAACTACCTGTGCTCCTTATTACTAGGTATTGCTTCTAGGGTTTTTCAGAGGACACAGCCAGATCTGCGAGTGGGGGAGAAAGAGGAAAATACATGCACCTACACACACATTCATACAAGATCTTACTTGCCTTGAAATATATGTTACTTGCTTTGAAATAAGGCAAGTAACATATTCATACAAATATCTCCAGCTCAAAACCAATAAAACAGAGTCCTTCTTTAACTTCCAGATCATCCCACATTATCCTGTGAAAGTCACACATAATGGACCAACAGCAACCAGAGATAACATACATACAATATCTACAAATATATACTATGGAACATAGTTCCATTAAGATTGATAAGCAATCAATTCTGTCCTGGGTGTACCTTGGCTACTTTAGCCCTTGGCAGATGAACAACAAATATATGTGATAAGCTCCAATATATCATTTCATCACCTGCTGCGAATAAAATTACACCCACTATCTAATACCTTCCTCGTGACACCAATCTTCAATTCACAGAGAATTAAAAGAGCCTACATGTTGAAAAAAAGTGCAGTTCTTTTTTAAATTTTTCCTGGTAATATAAATCCATTTTTATTTATTTTAAAACTTAATTTTATTGTTGTTGTATTACATCCATCCCCTTTTTCCTCCCCTCTGTCCCTTTTCCCACCCACCCATTACCCCCCAGAGTCAATCCCACTTGTTGTCCATGTCCATGGTTCTTCCATACTAGTTCCTTGACTAAACTGCTCCCCTTCTGCACCTCTTTTGAGTGTCCAGAAAGATATGAGCAGAAAGCCAGTTTAGTCCTTTATCTAATATTTGTGAATCAGAAAGAGATACTTGGGACTATCATTTTTGCTCAGAGAAGTTTATTTTTAAACCAAGTTTAGGAACGCAGGAATTAAGGTTCAAAAACCAAAACAAGAAGAGAACACAAACGGTCACACTTGTCTATGTGCTGCTAATTCTAGCTGCCGAAGAGGAATTCCACCAAATGTCAGACAAAGGGTTCTGCAAACTGGAGACCAGGCGAAGGGCCTTGCTCGCTGCTGGCTGTCTTGGAGGAACCCAGCTGCGGCTTTCCCATTTAATGAGCCGCTCTCTTACCTATCAAAGCTTCCCTTTTCCTAGAGGAAAAGATCTGTAATAAATACTTAAGGTAATGCGTTATCTAATATCCTTTCCTATCATCCCAGAAAGTCTTAGTAAATATAAAAGTGAACTACTTCCTAGAGGAGTAAATACTTGTCAGTGGGAACTCGATAATGATTTACTGGTTGTGAATACCTTCATCTCTACCTACTCTCCACCTTAGAAACTTAGGACACTGATTAAGCCCCAACTGGTTACTAGTTTAGTGACTAATTCAAACAGGGCTAGCAGGAAAGCTAACCCTTAAGGCTTATGACGTAAGCACTCAGGCACTCTAAAGTCTTTATTTGGGCCAATGTAAGTTACTTAGTTACCTACAGAACATTTACCCCACAGCCTAGCTCTGGGAAAAGGGTGGGGGGTGGGGGAGAAAGGGGGAGAGAGAGATCTCTCGAGATCAGCACCTATAACACACTGCATGCCACTCCTTTTTGTAGCTGTTTCTATCTAGCACTCAGGAAAGACTTTATTTTTTCAGCTCTTTTTCACTTTTCCTTGATCCTCTACTTTCTTAATGGCTGCTTGGATCGCCTCTTGGTCACCCAGGAACTGGTGGGGCCCAACAGCATGCAGGTTCTCATCCAGCTCCAGGAGAATGGGGACGCCAGTAGGAAGGGTGATGTTGATAATGTCTTCATCTGAGATACCTGCAGATGGAGAGGAAGGAACAAGGCATTAAGGATGAGCCAGGAGGAAGTTCCAGTTCAGTGGTTTAGCTGCACATTCACTTAGTCCCAGATTAACTGCCTGTCTGTTAACTGCAGACAATGTGAGGGATTCTAGCTATAGCTCCTGGGAGCCAAGAACTTCCCAGAGGTTAAAAAATTAAAATAAAATCCAACACAGAAATTCACATCACTTCATATCATAGTGATGTGAACCTGTTCCTTTTGGGGCAACCTGTTTCTGGCTGTTTCCCATCTAAATCCTAGAAGAATGAAAATTATTCTCTCCACGCCCACATTTGTGTTTCTGGTTTTCCACATGACTCTGTCTTAAAAAATCTTTAAGTGAACTAGGAGGGTTTCCTCGGTTTTTTTCACCTTTTATATGATATCTCCAGGCTGGCGAAAAGTAACCTCTAACTCTAGTTCAACAGATGAGAATGTGGGTGGTTTTCCAGCATTGAGTGAGCTTGGAGTGATCTGGGCCAACCTAACCCCAGCCAGGCAGGAGGGACACGTCCCTGGCTGCTTAGGACACCCAGTGAGGGGGCTCAGGAGAGGACAGTAAGGGGTGCCTCGTAAACCAGCCTCATTCTCCTACTGTCCCTTATTGTCCCAACTAATGAGAGGAAGGTATGTGTACTGGACAGATTACCTTCATTCTTTTTAAAATAAGCTCAAGTACAGGTAGTTCCAACTTTGAGCAGAAGCGTTGGAGTTGGAGACTAATAGTAGCAGTGGGAATGGCAGTATTTTTATTATTATGACTACTTTTAACAATAAACAGCTAACATGTACTGGGTACATTCTATATGCCAGGTACTCTTTTAAGCACTTTAAATGCATTAACTCATTTAATCATTGCTATCATCCTATAAGGTTATAAGCTATTATTTTTCCATGCATCATGTTCTGGCACAGAGAGGTTAAGCAAACAACTGAGGACCACACAGCCAGTAAGGGGCAGAGCCTGATTCAAACCCAGGTGCCTGTAACTACTATAACAAGGTGATGCCTTTGAGTTTTTCTGAGCTCTAAATGGGCAAGGAGAAGGGAGGAGACAAGAAACAGAGTTAAGCAAATTAAAAGGTAACTGAAACTTCCAATGACCTATTTTAAAAACATACTTTCGTTATACAGACCTCTACATACCAACCGAATGCTTCGGCTCTATATTAATAGAAAGGACCGAGGTGGAGCCAGTTCCAAGGTGGAGCCAGTTCTGATCGTCTGTCTTGACTTGGGAGGTGATGAGGGCAGAAAACACTATCAGCAGCTCGTTCCCAATGTACTTTGCGGTTTTAATTAACCAATGGTCCTAACTACAGCACCAGCCAAAAATCACCGAATCACAGCACTAGATCCCAAGCCCTAGGGTAATTCTCGAGTACAATTTCATTTCTAGGCCCAGAAGAGCTACTACGAACTCTTACGCACAAACTACATACTCACACGGCTACGACACAACAGCCACCATCTCCTCTTCTGCCTGTCTCCTCCATGCACCAAGTCTGTACCTTTAGACGAGTAACTTCTCTGGGCCTCCATTTCCTCCGACAAATTAAAAAAGAAACCCACATACACTCTTCCTTGACCACTACAAAGGCTGTGGTGTAGGAGAAACAGACTTAAAAGAGAACATGAAAAAGTACAGGACAGGAAAGGTTTCTTTTTTGCCACTAGGAAATTCTCTTCCATGTAGACTGGTTAAAGGGGTGGCTACTAAAGCCCTGTTTTGCCTTGCCAAGCCTCCACCCCCACACTGCAACCATATATGAGATGACCACCCCCCACCCCCACACCGCAACTGTACCCCCATCCCCACACTGCAACTGTACCCAAGATGACCACTCCAAACTAAAGCTGCTAAGAACAGACCGGGCCCAGCTGGATAGCCAGCTATTTAACCGGGAGGATTCTAAGAGCCCCAGAAGGTCAGATCTGTCAGCTGGACGCACCACAGCTGCTACTGGGATCCCTTGGAGACAGAGGGGCAGAATCCACCAGCATGAGGTTTAGAGTCAGATGACCAGTGAGGGTTTAGAACACAGTAGTTCTCACCCTGAAGGCCTAACTGACTCAGCAGCCAGCAGCCACAGGAGGGCCTGTGATGTGCATAGCACTCTGGGGAAGGACACTTGTGACCTTGGCCAGGATTTTACCTCCATGGAACTATTTCTTCATTTATAAAAGGAGGGAGGGTAGTTTCTCCTAGTACCAAAGTTCATCTGTTTTATTCAGAATGGTCAGGCGAAGGAGAGGCACTCTAGAGGCCTGAGAAACATGGGGACACTGACTAACGTTTATCACACGAGGACCATGTTTTATCTGTCCCCAGAGTCTGGAAGCATATTGCTCACTGAGTTGGAGAGAAAGATGAGTTTTACAGATTTCTTCCATTAATCTAAATGTTCACTGCAGAAAACAATTTTGTAGGAGACAACCATTTGGTAAAAAATGACCATGTTTGACTGTTTTCCAGGAGAAACAGAAATTATGAGTGTTCACATCTACCAGCATCTCAGATTCACTGCTTTTAGATTGTGGGCCTTCACAACATTACTGACCATTCACCTTAACAAATGTTTTTGGACACAGGACTTTATTTTAAAATTGACTAATATTCCACTTTTATTCAACATTGTACTGGCCTGGGCAATGAGTCAAGAAAAAGAAATAAAGGTCGTCCTGATTGAAAAGAAAGTAGTAAACTCTTTATGTTCAGATGACACTTGAACCAATAAGTGAGTTCAGCAAACTTGCACAAGATATGATAAATATATAAAATTAATTGTATTTCTATATAGTGATGAGCAAACCAAAAATGAAATTAAGAAAACAATTCTATTTACAGTAACAGCAAAAAGAATAATATGTTTAGGAACAAATTTAACCAAAGAAGTAACAAGCTTATTCTCCGAACACTACAAAACACTGTTTCCTCAAGTTCACACACTCAACACACTCCCTATCAAAATTTCAGCTGATTTTTCCTTTTGCAAAAATTGACAAACTGATCAGAAGATTCATTTGGAGATTCAAGGCACTCAGAATAGCCCAAAATCGCTTGAAAAAGAAAAACTCTGCTTAGAGCCTCACACAACCTGATTTCAAAACTTACTACAAAGCTACAGAAATAAAGATGGTGTGCTACTTGCATGTCATAATAGGAATTTACATAAGATAGCCATAAATTGACAGAGAATTCAAAATAAACCCTCATATGTTTGATCAATTGATTTTCAGCAAGTGTGACAAGACAATTAAATGAAGAAAGAATAGTCTTTTCAATAAATGGGGCTAGGACAACTGTATATTGACATGCCAAAGAATAAGGATGGACTCCTACCTCATATATTTATGTAAAAATTAATTCAAAATGGACCAAAAGCTTAGATGTAAGAGGTAAAACTTTAAAACTTGTAGAGCACAAATGAGTAAATAAAACCTTCATGACCTTGAATTAGGGAATGGTTTCTTACATATGACACTAAAAGCATAATAAAAGAAAAAAGTTAACTAAACATGTAAAAATTTTAAATGTTTGTGCTTCAAAGCACACTACCAGGAAAGTGAAAAGATAACACGGAATGGAAAAAAAATTTTTCAATCCATGTATCTAATGAGGCTTGTATTTAGAGTATATAGAGAACTATTACACTTTAATAATAAAAAGACAAACAACCCAATTTAAAAATGGGCAAAAGATCTGAACAGACATTTCTCCAAAAAAAGATACACAAATGGCCAGCAAGCACATGAAGAGGCTCAGCAACGTTAGTCATCGGGGAAACACAAATCAAAACCACAACACAATACTACTTCATATCCACTAACATGGCTGTAATAAAAAATAAAGTCAGGCTATAAACAAGTGCTGGTGAGGATATAGAACACAAATCCTAACACACTGTGAAATTTAGAGTATAAAATGTTGTGGACTCTTTGGAAAACAATCAGGCAATTCCTCATATAATGTTAAGTATAGGGTTACCATGTGACCCAGCAATTTTACTCTTCAGTGTACACCCAGGAGAAATGAAATCACAGGTCCACACAGAAACCTGTACACAAACCCTCAGAGCTGCATTATACATAATAGCAAAAAAATGGAAACAGCTTACATGTTCATCAGTTGTTGAATGAATAAATTAAATGTAGTATAGCTATACTGTGGAATATTACTTGGTAATAAAAAGGAATGAAGTGCTAATACATGCTAAATGCTGATGAACCTTGAAAATATTACACTAAGTGAAAGAAGCCAGTCACAAAAGACTGCTTATTATATCATTCCATATATGTAAAATGTTCACAACAGGCAAATTTATAAATAGATTAGCAATTGCCTCAGTCCAGAGGGAATGAGGGGACTGGGAAGTGACAGCTAGGTATAGAGTTTCTTTTCAGGGTAATGAAAATGTTCCAGAATCAGCTGTGCTGGTGATGGCCAACTCTGATTATACATACTGAAAGCAATGAACTACATACTTTACATGAGTGAATTACATGGTATGCGAATTATATCTCAATTAGGCTGTTAGAAATACTAAAAAAAAACCTAGAGAAATTAAATAAAACTGCTGAAGTCACAAAACTGTTAAGGTAGTATAGTTAGACCTGTTTTGTTTTTTTGTTTTTAATTCCCAGATCCCAGGACTTCAACTCTGGTCCTCTGACTCATCCACAGCATAAGGAGGGAGGAGAATTTTTATGTGAATGCACTGCCCTTAGCTGGGTACCAACTGGATGTGTAGAGCAAGAGCAAGGCGAACTTTCTGGACCTCTCTGACAACCCAATATGGAGTCCCTGTCAGCCATGACAAGTTATGCCAAGTGCTACGTCAAGACTGAAGTAAGGGGGTGTGATGGGAATGCCCTCAGAAGGGCCCAGAATGCCCAAACCACAGGTCTACACACTGGGATAAGGACCCCAGCTGGACACCAATGTGAACAGGGCCTCCACTGTAGGTGTAGGTGGGCTGTAAGAACTCAGAGCTCCGGGCCCCCAATGTGTCAGTGAGGCTGTAACCACAGGTCTGCAGGGAGCCCTGCCAGACTTCCACTCCACCTAACGTGAGCCTCCACGCAGCCCCTGGAGTGAGACCAACGACAGCCTCTAACTGCAGGCACCAACAGTGACCTGGGGCTTCACACAGGATGTTTGCTCTGCTTACTTCCATCGCATAAGCTCCCACTCTGTGTGTGTAAGATGTGTGTGACTCTATGGGCTTACTGAGGTGGTCTCTCCTAAAAACCTGGCATCATGGAAAGACACAACTGTGTGAGTGCCAACAGCACCCAGTGTTCTCATGTTTTCAAGATTAGTAAAGGACGTAAACATGTTTGTCTGATCCCCTTGAAGTAGCTAATACACTATTGATGAGGTTTAAGGGTTACCGTCTGGGACTTCTGAGTTTAGACCTAACCAGATCTGACAGGTCCCCTCTTGAATAGCACCACTCTCAACTCAGGCCTATGGCTTAGATGTGTGGGATCAAATCAAAGGGCCAACTAAACAAAGGCCGTGAGAACTAGAATTTTTGACCTACAAAGGAGAGAGAGCTCAACAAAAAAAGAATATTCCCAATTTTTTAAAAAGTGGCATGACTACTCAAGCCATTTACACAGCAGACTAATTACTGGCAAATATTTAAAATACTTAGACTGGTTAATAATCAGTCAATGAGACTTTAATTTTAAATAGCAAATTAGGAAAAGCCACGGGGAAGCTATTACTCATTGCTCAATTTTGGCATTAGTTACATTCTTTGTCCTAAGAAAGTTAAGCAAGCAGAACTCCTAAGGCTAGAATAATGCATCTGTGCTGGATTAAACCAAACCAAATTAATACTTATGTGATAGCGTGTAACACACTCATTAACTGGAACACCATATAAAAGTTAAAACTAGTGGCCAGAGATCACATCCTGCGTCTGATAACTGGCATAGATTTTTTTATACAGCAGGGGAAACATCACAGAGTTCTCATCCCGCATCAAACTCTCTCCATCACTCCCCCTCTGTAGCCATCCCCTTATAAACCACCAGGTACTGCCTTTAATTCTTGAATCCTCATGTGGAGCTTCTAGGAGTTGACTGAACTCAATTTAAATGGCTGGGCATTTCAAGTTAAGAAATAATAAAAATTTGGTAGTAAGTCAAAGGGGTAACCACTCAAGGGTAATATGAGGATAAATTCAAACTTCATTTTTGGCATAAGGACGGACTTCACCTGTAGACCACCTCCGCCAAGTCATTGCGGCAGAATCAAGAACTACAGACAGATCACCGTCTATGTACAATACCAGTCACACTTGTCTTCTCTTGGAGGCGGCTGTGCAAATGCTCCCACCTCCCTCTAGGATTATAAGCTCCTTGAACAGGAACCATGTTTTATCCAACCCTGTACCACCCGTGATCTTGGAATAGTGTCTTATTCACTGCAAGAATTAAGTATATGTTTGTTCAGTTGTAAGGACCGCCATCATGTGATGGCTGCTAGAGTCCAGAAATTATTTACCTATGTCATTCACTATTATAACCGTATGTATTATATGTCTACCTTTTACATGTAAATAAAGGCTATCAGTAATAAAAAAAAATTATCTGAAAACTCCAATGCATAAAGCCTCTACGTAAAAGCCTTCTTCTGAGGCCTTTTCAGAGGTATTTCAAGTTTTTGGCTGAGTTTTAAAAAGAGATCAAGATGGAGACAGACGTTCCTCAACAGTAAGGACTTGGTCCAGTTCCAGCTGCTGCAACCTTATACCGAGAACAGTGCCTGACTTAACAGACCCTCAGGACGTAACTGAAATGAATGAATCTGAACTCCTCTTTGGGCTTTCAAATTAAATCTACTCTTTCAAAGCCCTGATTAAAGACTGTGTCCCCTTCATTACCTTACCAAGAAAAAAAGAGAATTGAAAAACGTTGCAAAAAACGGTTTGCATTTAGTGCTAATAAAGTAAATAATTCATATGAAATTTGTCTTCTACATATTTTCTTTGGTTTTCTCCAAAGTATTTGCTCAAACTATTTTAATATCAGGAAATAGGAGAAGAGATGTAGAAAGAGACAGATCTGTTATGGGACAATAAGAAACTACTTCTAAAATACGTATTTTGGGGGCTTAGAAAAGAAGAAAACAGCTCTGACCAAATCATTAGAGTATGAGGTCTCACCCATGCCTCACTTCCCTTTCCCAATCAAGTCGATCACAATTCAAAACCCACCTCCATGGGTATTTGTGATAACAGTACTATATTCTTCTGCCAAAACAAGAGCTAACACAAGAAATTCTGAATTTTATAGATAATCTACCTATTTTTTATTACAATTGTTTTAAAATTTGAATGCTATATATGTACAACTTAAAGAATGGCTGGGATCAAGTGGAAATGGGTTATTTGAATATTGACATAATGACAGAAAAAGAGCTTCTAATTTAGAATAAGAAAAAAAGAAGAGTCTACTCTACACTTAATTTTATAGTCAAATAGCCTACAACTTGTAAAAACAAAAGTTCCTATAAATCAATGACACTTATAATAAGAGAATGCTTAACTAACCATTAGGCTAGTATTTGTTTCACAGAAGAGTGGCCTGAATTTGCTGCTTCTGAAAATACTACACGAAAATGCCAAAGGTGACTGACTCGTCTGTCCCTGTCCCTGAAGCGAGTTCCAGCTGACCTTTCCTCCCTGATTCTCTAATTTCATCCTGACCACATCTTTGCCTTGTTATGTGTACAACTGCACGCAATTTTTCAGGGATCAAGCCTGTCTTTTCATGAGTCTCTTGCACGCCACCCTTATTCCAGACTTAAAGCTGCCTGGCCCTGAGCTTGAACCCAGACTAAACAATCCACTTCCGCCGGCAAGATGCAGACAGCATCCAAGACCTCAGCTCAGGACTCAGCCTCGCCTTCAGCGCCGGCCAGCAGGAAACAAACAGGAAGTGACTATGCCAACCACCGAGAAAGAAACACACGCCTGTCTGGAACGCTACAGAACAGCATGCTTTTAGATTCTCAGCCTGGGTGAGGAGCTTTCAGGGTGGTGCCTGGTGACAAGTGTGTCTGAAGCAGTGAGAGGTGGGACCTGCTTCATTCTGAACTTGTTAGGATAGCACAGGTAATTTATGCTGCTGAAGATCAGTAACACAGTCCCTTCAGTGGGAATTTTCTTACTATATAACATTTCATGTCTGCTTTAAGTTTTCTTTCTCCTAAAAGTCTTAAGAACTACTGTCAAGTTAAAAGTAAAACAATCCCAAAATTATGTATAATCTAAGGGCAGAGATATTAAGATAAATAAGTAATGTCACAGGGTACAGGTCATCCTGATCAGACAAGGACTGTTGCCGGCACTGCATGCGGTCCCTGTGTGTGCAGTTCTGGTATGGGAGTGTCACCCAGCTAGACAGCAGTAACACTCGCTCTCACTGTGCTGTCCTCCTGCTTTGACACCAGGGGGGCCTCGGTGACCTCCCCTTACCTAGGCCAGGCAGTTGCGAAAAGGGGAAAGGATAGATGGAAGGCCCAATTAGGGATGGAACTTAGAATCAGGTGGCAAATGAGAAGAAATAATTTGGGGGCAGAAAAACCTTTGCTAAAGGAGCTCATCACCTCTGAGTATAAAACTTCATGGCCCAGCAGCTTGTATGTACATAGCTTCTTATGAGGAAGGAAGAAGGACTTGAAAAGAGTTGCCTGTGCTGACCATGGGGTAAGTCAGCACCAATAGCTCCCGAGTGCTGAGAAAACAGAATGATGCCCTCCAGGTTAGTTTTCACAGGTGCAGGTAGATGTACACGGCAACTTTCATTCAATTCTACTCATTGACAAACTGACCTTACTTAGTCTACTGTTTTGTAAAACAAAAGGCAAAACGTCCCAATAAGAGCAATGTTCACTTCACTTGATAAGGGCAGGTCTTTTAAAACTGAACTAATTCACCAGCAGTGAGATTCACCCTGTTTGACACACAAAATAGTTCTATCACCCCACCCGCAATGTCCTGTGCCTCTTTACAGCCTGCCCTCCTCCAATGACCCGTTTTCCCACCAAATAGTCTTATCCTTTCCCGAATGGCATATAACTGGAATCATGCAACACACAGCTTTAAAAAAATAGAATATTTCTCCTATTTCTAGAAATATCAAGGAGTGTTTTTTTTTTTCCTAAGGCCTCTCTCCTTGACTTGTAGATGGCTGTCACCTCCTTGGGCCTTCACACAGTCTTCCCTCTGTGTGTGCCTGGGTCCAAATTTCCTCTTCTTAAAAGGATATCAGCCATACTGTATTAGGACCACCCTCATGGCCTCATTCACCTTAATTGCCTCTTTGAAGTTACTTTCGGCAAGGCAGCTTAGTGATCAATGATTGATCAAATGAAATTTAAAAATATGACCTAGACATATTAAAGAGCAGAGTAAAACACTGTATTAAACATAGTTTTCAGGGGGTTCAGAGCCTTGTGCTAGTTCCTACATTAAACAAGAACTGCACTTGGCATAAACTGTGTACCACCTTGTACAGCAGTGTTAGGGAACCCTACGCACAGGTTATAATGTGAAAGCCATTCACAGACTACAGTGTTACAGTAATGGCAGCAATAATTTAAGACTCAATTACTTGCATCAAGTTACCTTTTTATAGTTTACCTGCCAGGGATGCTCTTGACTTGGCTTCTTATAACACAGTATTCCAAACCAAAAAAATAGATCACAGAAAGTGCTACTTTTCGGGGAAAAAAAAAAAAAATTAAACAAAAAAGCCCAGATGGTTATCGTGTGTAAAGACTTAGTGACGAGTTTGGGCGGAATTCATGACCCCATCTAATGATCATGCTCATATCGAAGTCATCTGAGGTCTGTCTGGGTTTCATTTTCCTTCAACAGCATCTGTGTTCTTTCTCCCAAATGGAAGAAGTGCCAGTTAGGATTTGACAGCCTATAGAGTAATGTTATGAACACCAAATAGTTGAGAAACAACAGGACATCTTAAGAATATCCTCTCCACTGTTGAGGTATATACAATCTAGAGAAGCTGAGTAACACTGCAATACTCTTAGCAGTAGAGGCACTTTGAGATTTTAGGGTCAACCAATATTCTAGTTATTTGGGTCGTCATTCTTCCTAACCCAAAGTTATAGTCTTTAAATAACAAGAATGTATTTTTATGATATGGCAACATTCTGGCATTGATTTTGTCAGTTACCATACTCCTTCCCCGCAGAAGGTAAAATATTTAGTCTGTTGTCAGTAAGACAACATAGAGAAAAGCTGCCCTAGTTCTTTGAAAGATCCTATTTTATAGGGGAGAATTTTATATAAACTTATCTAGGAAACATAACTAGGAATCAGATGAACCTATAATCACAGCATTTTTACTTTGGTAATCAATGCAAAAATTTTAGCAACTCGTATATTAATAGGACATATGGACTCTGGTCACATTCGCTTCAAGGACTGCAAAATGCTAACATCTTTATAGGAGCAATGTGACTGTATAACTTATCCAACCTGGAGCACTTTTGAAAGTGAAAGGAGCCCTGGCTGGTGGCTCAGTGGATAGGTGCCAGCCTGCGAACCCAAAGGTCGCTGGTTCAATTCCCAGCCAGGGCACATAACCAGGTCTCCAGCCAGGTCTATAGCTGGAGGCAGGTGAAAAGCAACCATACACTGATGTTTCTCTCCCTCTCTGATTATCTCCTTTCCCCTCTCTCTAAAAATAATAAATAAAATATTTAAAAAAAAAAGAAAAAGAAAGTGAAAGGAGATGCTATTAATAATTGCTCTGGGATAAAAAATATTAACTAGAAAATAGGGTGTATGGTCAAATACCTTTGGAGTAAAAATAAACTGGCAATCAAGATGGTAAATTTTGATACGTGCTTTTAACACAAAAAACACAAACATAAATTGCAAATATTTCTTCTTATAAAAACAAAAATCTATATTTTCCCTTTAAAGTACTGAGTGTTCATTTAATTTTTGGAGTCCTGAAAAGTTAGCAGCCACACTCAATGGAATGCTTTTTCAGGCTGGGAATTGGTCAAGTACCATGGACACCCTATAACTTGAGCTTCTGAAAGTTATGCATGGCAAGATAAGAGGTCTAATGTTGGTATGCCCATTCCAATGAGCATATATATTTAGAAGAAACTTTAAAAGGGCTGAAATATCGCCAAATCACCAGAGATGGCACAGGAGAAATAACATACACTATTTCTTCAGATCTTGGGAAAGTCATTTATGCTTAATTCTTACAGGTGTGACATATGCTGCTTGGATCTTATTCTTCAATATACACTACAAGAGAAATTCTACTAATGGAAAACTGCATTTAGAGGACACCTAAAATAAAAGAGAATTTATAATGTGATCTTAAAATGTACTCCAGTCTTTTTCATGCACATGAAATAATTTCTTCCATGTTAGAGCATGGGAATAATTACTACAGGGAATCAAAGCAACATCAAAAAATCCCACAACTCTTAATAGTATCACCAGGGGGCACTCTAGGCCAAAAAGGAGCAAAGTTGTTCCACCCAGAATGGATGGGTGAATGTCAAAAATCACCCTTCCGCCTACCTCCCTATGAACAAATCTGAATCCTCACATGAACTCCACCTGTTTCCCCAGCCATGGGCTTGTGCTGAATGGCATTTTCTACCTTTTCCAAGAATTCTTCCCCTAAATGTCTGCCACGCTCCCTGGGTACCAATCCTACTATCTCCATTCTCCATTTCCTTCCTATACACCTTCCTTCTTCCCTGCACACAGCAGCCAGCCCCACACCTTTTCCTACTGCCACCTACTTCCTCCTACTCAAGTTTCTTCATTCAATTTACCTCTTCCAGCATGAACACCAGTATTGTACATCAATTATTCCCAAAATAAAACATCTTCTATAAAGCCTGTTTATAGTTATAGGAATAGGAATGACAATTAAGGTTGCTTCAAAGTAATTCACCTCTGAAATGTAATTTAGTCCCATACCTCCAACTTAGAAAACAAAATAAAGACCTTCAGAAGAAAAGGTAAATAAAGCCTGAGGACTAACCCTTGCTAATTTCTCAGAGAACCTTGTAAATCCATTTCTGTGTCAGTGGTCAAAGCTGTGTTTTACTTCTTCCTTATTCGAAACTCCACATCCATGCATTTCCACTTCGTTATCACTTTTATATATTCTTCCTGAACTACTGTTTCCTAGGCCAATGTCAAATCCTTGAATCTTCCAGGCCTGTTGATTTGATTATTTTCACACCTTTAATGAGATAACTCGCCTACCATTCAATTCACCCACTGAAAAGTATCCAATTCAATGGCTTTTAGTATATTCAGAGCTGTGTAACCAGCCCCACAATCCATTTTAGGACATTTCCACTCCCCCAACAAGAAGCCTGTACTCCCAACAGTCACTCTTCATTCTGTGTCCCCTTCACCCACCCCACCCACCCCCAGCCCTGGAAACAACCTACTTTCTGTCTCAGCAGATCTGCCTCCTCTGGACATTTCACATAAACAGAAGTCTACAATCTATGATCCTTTGTAACTTGTTTCTTCTGCTGTAACAATTTCAAGGTTCATCCGTGTTGTAGCATGTATCTGTACTTCATTCTTTTTAATTGCTGAGAATACCCCACTGTATAGATATACCACATTTAATGCATCAAATCACCAGCTGATGGGCATTTGGGTTGTTTCCACGTTTGGACCAGCATGAATAATACTGCTGTGAGGGTTTGTGTAAAAGTGGGTATGTTTTTAGTTCCCTAAAGTATTGTTCTGGGTTGAGCTATATCTACTCCGCTGCCTCCCACAAAAGGGATGTTGAAGTCCTAAGCTCCAGTCGCTCAGAAAGGGACCTAATTTGGAAAGAGGGTCTTGATAGGGATAATCTAGTTAACATGAGGTCCTTGGGGTGGGCACTTGTCCAGCATTACTGATGCCCTTGTACAAAGGGGAAATTTGGGCAAGAAACAGAGTTACCCACGGGGAGGATGCCAAATGAAGAGAGGGCTACACTGATGAACCTACAAGTTGAGGAACCAAAGATTTTCAGCAAACACCAGAAGCTACAAGAGAAAGGAGCATAACCCTGCCAACGCCTTTATTTAGGCCTTCTAGTCCCCCAAGCTATGAGAAAATTAATATCTGTTTTTTGAAGTTGCTCAGTTTGGGGTATTTTGTTACAGTAGCACTGGGGAACTAAAACAGGTATGTAGCTAGGAGTGGGATCATATGGTAACTCTGTATTTGACCACCAAGGAGCTGCCAAATAGAGAAAGAAGCTTTTCTATGCGTAACCTTGCCTTCCACAGGTAATTCTCTATTTTTAATCCTTACCTGAGGATATTTTTTTTTCTGCCTTAGGATATATATTTTTAAATGATTGACTTTAGAGAAAGAGGAAGGGAGAGAAGGACAGAGAAACATTGATATGAAAGAAGAAACAGCAACTGACTGCCTCCTGCATGTACCCCGACTAGGGGTCGGACCCCCAAACTATGTGTGCAACCTGACCAGGAAGTGAACCCGCAACGCTCTGGTGCACAGAACGATGCTCCAACAACTGAGCCACCACTCAGCCAAAGCGGTGTCAGTCTTCCTTACCATTTGTTAAACCATCCTGTTTCCTTCCAAAAAGAATAGTAACAAAACAGTTAAACCATCAATGCACTAATAGGAGGCGATACTAGAATGAGCTATGGTTGGGGCTACAGAATAATCTTAAAGACATCTAAACCTGAAGATAGAAGCGTAAATGGCAGGAGACTGTTTTTAAAGGGAAGACTTCCTAGCTAAGGTAGGGAAGCAAAGAGGACCCTGAAAGAGATGATAACATCTTTTATAGGGAAGGGTGTCTGGCCACACAGAGAGCTAAGTTCTGAAAAAAGAAATTGGCATGTAAGAAAGGAGTACGTGTTCTGGAAGAAACTTTGAAATTATGAATTTCAGTCTGTTGTTATCCTAACAGGAACCTCAACTCTTCTCCAAACAATAAAGTACTGTATAGTCCAATAATGATTAAGTTATATATCACTTAATTAAATACCTATTCTGAACAAGGAACAATAGAACCCTTTATATAGTTGAGTAAATAAGATATATACACACATACACAAACAGATCGAGTGCCATGTCTAGCCAATAAAGTTTTTAATAGCCAATAAAGTCTGTAGATCTTAGATTTCTGCACAACTAATGGATGCAGGTATACGAGTAATGATTTGGCTGTTGGCCATGTTATAAAAATTAGGGGCACAAAAACACACACCAAAAAGTTTACAGTAAAATCTCATAAAGATCCCTTTATTTTGTCACCAACAACCTACTTTCAGTGATTCCCATACATAGTTAACACTTTAGTTTTTCACATCCCTTTTCAGAAAAGTAAAGCAGGATGGAAAAGGAATGCTCTAGAAATACATTCGAACTAACATCAGTCAAGTAACTGCTGACAGTGATGAGAGATAGGAAAACACCAGACAGAGCACAGAGCAGATCACTCAAGAAGCACAGCTGGCTGGGACTATTTAATGACAGAAGAGAAGGGATGAGACAATGTCCTGAAAATATCACAGTGTAATCACGGCAGCCCCAAACTGGTGAGTTTGAGTCCTCAGAAGGGTTCATTTAGTTCATGCTACTTGAGAGACAGGTAACCATACAGTACACTTGACAGCACATTTAGGGTACAACACCAACTACTAGTGAGGCTACTGATTATCTCTGATGAGCTATCTTTTTATCTTCCTTCCCTCCCCGCAAATTTTCCCCAATCAGAGATGAAGCCTGGGTCTGGAAAGACAGAACGGGAACACAATAATTGTGCAAGAAACCTCGGTCTGGAAACACAGCAACAATTGTTTAAGACTGGATGAATGTGAGCAAAACTGAAGTCTAGATCATTTTTACTTATCTTGAAAGACTCAAATAGATTAGTTTACTCTGAGCGACATTTCTACAGACATGTCTTCCCTCCCTAGCCTCCTTTTATCTCATTACAACCAAGTTACATAGTCCTTTAGTTCTAAATACGGAGAAGCCCATGCAGCAGTATCATCATCACCAGAAAACTTCTTAGAAATGCACATTCTCAGGCTGGAACCCCAGGCTTCCAGGGCAAGGCCAGCCACCTGTGGTAGACCAAGTTCTCCCTCCAGGTGATTCTGATGTTTCCTAAAGTTTGAGAACCACTGCTCTGGATAATACGAACAGAGAAGACAGAGAAGTGTTGATTCATACAGCAAAATGATTCTTAAAAAGCTGAAGGGACAAGAGAATAGGGAAGGAAAGTCTATTATGTATACTATGCAACATTAGCTTAGAAACCATGTCCTTTCTAGATCATGGTCCAACTATAACGTTAGCAACCTCTAGTAAGTAGTAGCATAAAGATGGTACCTTCCAGATGTTTCAGGAGTGCCCTACTGCTATTCCCATGAGCGGATATCAGAACAGCTTTGCCACGCAACACTTCAGGGGCAATCCTTTCATTCCAATAGGGAAGGAGTCTCTCCAGAACATCCTTTAAACTTTCGGACCGTGGCAGTTGCTCCAAAGGTACATCGCACACTTTATACCTCCGGTCGTTGTAGATTTCATGGTAGTAAGGATGAGACTCTTCAATGGGTGGTGGAGTCACGTTGTAGCTTCTTCTCCAGATCCGTACCTGCTCTTCACCATGATTCAGAGCCATTTTCTCCCTATTGAGACCAATCAAGGCTCCGTAGTGACGCTCATTCAGACGCCAGGAGCTTTCCACAGGAACCCACTCCTGCCCCAGCTCTTCCAAGATCAGCCAGGCAGTGTGGATGGACCGGTTAAGGACAGATGTGAACACATGATCAAACTCAAAGTTCAGTGCTTTGAGTTGTTTCCCACAATTCCGAGCTTCCTCCAATCCTTCACTGTTAAGTTTCTGGTCCACCCAGCTACAAAAACGATTCTCTTTGTTCCAAGCGCCCTCTCCATGTCGTAACATAATCAGTTTGTACTTGGACATAATGACAGCTGAGCTTCCCTCGTGCCTTCCAATGGGCCACTGTTCAGTGACAGAAATACATCTAAAAAGGAGAGATGAAACAAAAAGCGTATGTTATACTCTTCAGGCAGTTAACTACCTGGGAAAGGAAGCACAAGGTTACAACAGCCAGTTTCTACAATAAAATAACCAAAGGATTATTCCTTTGAACAATTTTGTATCAGACATCCGGCAACACATACATATGGCACATACAGGCATATCTGACAGATGATTAATTACAGGGAACTTAGTTGCTTTAAATTTTCTGATGGCTAGATAGTATATTAACTATGATGTAGGAAAACCAGGAGACTCCATTCTAATGGCATGCTGCATTTCCGCCAGATCAAAGCAGTTTGTTTACAGAAGAGAGGACTTAACAGAATGAGTTGTAGGTGCCCACAAAGATGACTAGTAGCTGACTCTAGGCTGAAGGCATCCTACACGCTTTGTTTTTCCTCTGGTGGAAAAAGAGTATTTACCAGTCTTCCCTTATTATAGAAGTTATTAAACATGTTAATTCAGTGACCTGCCACATGTGTCAGGTATGTAAACCATCGATCGGTGGCAACTAGCTCTTCAATGCCACAGGCTACACCACATATAAGAAATCCAAGGTTCAACATTCAAACATCAAAAATGATTTAAAGCAACATTAACGCCTAACACGGGTCTCACCCAAGTAATCTCTCACCTGCCTCAAGATAGAGCTTCAGGCAGAAATAAATCCAGACGCAAACAGGCTATCAAAAGCCGGCAGCTGAGAAACGCTGCATGCAGAAACAGATTAACAGGAGCAGGTCTGTGGCAGGGACGGGACGCTCAGCGATAAGGAGGCCTCGTCTCCTCCTCCCACCCTGTTATCCTGCACGCAGCAGCCCATCTCGCTGGGGGAAGAAAGAATCCAGGCAAGTGGAACAGACCACAACCAAAAAGTGCCCTGAACTTGCTCTGTGAAGCAGCTGACCCACCCGGTTCCCCAGAGAACCCGCTGCCTGGCTGCCTCCACCTGCCTTCGTTCACCCAGCAGTGGACGCATCTTTCCTGACAGTGCTTTCCCCCTCTGTCCCAGCATTTTCCACACCAGGGAGTCCGGGTTATATGAGCATCGGGGCCTGGTCTTCTGCCATTCTTGGCAACTTCCACTGACTGGAGATTTTCTGTCCCACTTACACTGTGATTTAGCCACAGTTATGTAACCATCAGGGACAATGGGAATTGGCATCTAAATCTAGTTTCTTCCTTTCTTCACTAATTCCTAGAGATTCAGTGGGGAAAGGACTTACAATAAGGCTCCAGTGGAAGGCAGCAGATTGAGGGGCTGTGCGAGCAGCTGCGCTTCGGGCTCAGATGAAGGCCCCTCACCAAGAATTTCCAGAGGGAGGACGATGCCTCTACCCTCAGTCCAGAGGGGCACTGGGGTGTCAGAACAGAAAATGGGGTGAAGGCACCTGAGCAGTGTTTGGCTCTGTGATCACTGGGGCCCAAAAGCAGAATAATCATGAAGCTGATGAAGCTCAGGCTTCAGGCTCAAACTTCTCAGGTACTGGGAGACCAAATAATGAACTCAATGGATGAGTGTGTATCATTTACGAAAGGTGTTTTTGTATGGTTTCTTTACAGGGCTCCAATCCGCCAAGTTGTAGAAGCTTTAGGCCCATCAAAAACAGAGGCCACCCCTCTAACATGTATTGGTGGCGGTGGTGGAGGAGGGTGGAGAAAAGAGAAGCTATCAACTAGTCCTCTGCCTCAACCCTTACTTTGTCTTGTCAAACAAGAAGCCTCCTTACACTCATATTCCCTTCAAATGAAGAGGAATATTACGGACAAACTTGTAGGCAGTTGCACTTCTCCATCATCTTTCGATTATGAACTATCAAAGGGACAAAAAATGCAGCAGCAACATTAGGAATACTCAGGCACCTACCATCAAGCTTTGCAGGATTTTAATCTGCTCCATTTGTTTATTTTGTTTAAGGAATAAAACATTGTTTTCCACTCAAAATATATACAAGGTCTGTCTGGAAAAAGTCCAGCCATTGTTAATATAATGAGGACAGTTTACATAACATCAATAGAACCTTGCAGCAAGGAGAATGGACTGGAATGTGCGTGTGTAAACAATGATGACTTCACTGTACTAGTCGGTGGGGCTGGTAGACAGCACTGAGTGAGCACGTCACTGTGTGACTGTCACATTCAAAACGTGGAGCAATGAATCTGCATCAAATTTTGTGTTAAGCTTGAACATTCCTCCGGGGAAACTGTTTTGATGATTCAGAAGGCCACAGCTACGAGTGCCTGGTGATTGGCAGCATTATCACAACACACCCACTCATGCATCACATCTTGTGCAGATTTTTGGTGAAACAACAAATCACTCAGTTGACTCAGCCCCACTACATTCCAGATTTGGCCCCCTGCGACTTGCAGATTTTCTCAAAACTAAAATCACCTTTGAAAGGAAAGAGATTTCAAACCATCGATGAGTCAGGAAAATATGCTGGGGCAGCTGATGACAATTGGGAGAACTGCGTAAGGTCCCAAGGTGCCTACCTTAAAGGGGAAAGAGGTGTCATTGTCCTACATACAATGTTTCTTATTATCTTGCATCTTCTTCAATAAATGTCTACTTTTCATAGTACATGGCTGGATGCCTTCTGGACAGACCTCATACACTGGAGCTGAGAAACAGTACTATAACCACAAAGACTGTATAAATACATACCCGTCTCTCATTTTGGTGTAGAGGGTGTGAATACAGAGTAAGGTTGCAAGCTAGTGCATCTACCTCTGGTAAACAAAAAGCCACTTCCCTCTGCCTTCCTTGCTGCTAACAACTCACTTTTCCCATCTTAATTAACTGCTAAATATGTACAAAGGAGTTGTTGAGCTTTAATTGTCAATCTTTTAGATTTTTATCATCACGGGAGCTGGTGTGCCAAGTGTTCACCAGCAGACATACAACATGAGTCAGTTTGATTCACAGTTTAAGACATGGCCAGCAAATTCACACGTCCCAACAGCTGGCCGGACAGATGTGTGAAGAGCAGAGCACAGGGATACAGGGTGGTGGAGACAGGAGTGAGCTGCAGGGAACATACATGTTTCTCTGGTGTGAAAAGGCACAGCCTTTGTATAACCTGGTCTCACCGAGCTAAGGGTACCCTTCTCAGAACTTTCCTGAAGCATGCAAAAAAGATGGGACTGCGGAAAAACCAAAAACTAGTGAGAACACAAGACTTCAGAATCAGACCACAGAGAATCTATGGGTTCCAGTTGTTTTTAGCATAAATGCTTTCTAAATAAAAATGATCATTCAGCTCCTACTGAAGAAGTGAGGTTCCTAGAGCTTCCAATTGTCAAGAACATTGGAAATGTGCATTTTTTATGTGACATAATACTGGTGATTCACGTGAATATATTTCTTAAATGTGAGCTAACTAGAACGTGTCTACAGGCTAGACTGGGTCTAGCCTTAAAGGGAAATGTCCTCCTGGCCACAAATGAGTGGGGAGGCCCTAGAAGGTGGTCAGACCCCACACCTCCAGGCCCTAAAGCAAGCTTTCCTGTTCCTGTCCAGCCGCTCTTTCAAAGGACCGCCCTTCTGATCCCCATACGCACTGGGCTTCCTTGCTCCTGACCTCACAGAGTCCCAGCCTCCCAGCCCTGTAATCAAACTCCCACTCAACTTTGGACTCTTCCTGGAGCCTCCAGCTCTGAGCTGTGACCACGCTGAAAATGAACTGAACGCAAACTACCTCCCAGCTGTCTGCTTCTCTCTTTAGTTGGGAGTGTCTGTACCTCATACCCTGGGCCAGGAACAAGGGCAGGTGATCTGCAGGCAGGGTCCTGCTCCCTCTCAATGGCACTTCCCAGCCAAACACCCCCACCCTACCAGCTCGTTTTGTTGAGGGGGGCTTTGATTCTGAGAATGTTGTCATATTCAACTGTAGCTCTCTTGCCCTCATTTATTAACTACAAACTTCCTGAAAACTAAGCACACTATTTAAAACCCTCAGTTACTTCCTGTGTATGAGATAATGATTTTGATCTATATCCTGCAAGGTTTTGGTTTTCCTTTATTTCCTTGAGAATGCCATGATCTTTTTCACCTCAGGACCTTTGCATATACCATGTCCTACCCAGAACCTTCACACCACCCAGCGCTGCCTACCCTCCACTTTCACTTGAGTCCCAAGCTCCTTTAGGTAACGTCATCATCCTTTAGATCAGCTGTGTCCAGTCAAAATATAGGCAAGCTACATATGTTCTAAAGCCATATTAAAAGGTAAAAAGATATAGGTAAAATCAATTTTAATAATATATTTTATTTAACCCTATGGGTTCAAAAATTATCAGTCTAACATAGGATCTACATAAAATTCTTAACAAGGTATTTTACTCTCTCCTTTTCATAGTAAGTCTTTGAACTCTGATGTGTATTTTAAGCGCATCTCAACTTGGACTAGCCCCATTTCCAGAGCTCAACAGCCACACGTGGCCAGTGGCTACTATATTGAATGGTGCACGTTGGAACTTAGCTTAAATATTAGACTGAACGCTGTTTCACGACTGTTTTGTTACTGCCTTATCCCTAGAATGTGGCGTGCTACTTGACACACACCTAAGCACTGAATCAAAGTCAGTTAGACAAAGATGATTACATTGTGCTAATGAGGCTGAGGCTTGACAGTTTTAGTGGTAACTGCCAAAGTAAAAACAGTATGTTGGCAGGCCTGAGATGTTAGAAAGCTTTGACACTAGAATCCCAGTGTATTTGATGGCAATGCCAGAGCCAAGAATAACATGCATTATATTTTCATGCCCTTCATGGTTTGGTATGTTCATGAATGGCCATAATCTCCACCGAAAAAGAGAGACTCCAATTAACTGGTTCAAAACCCTCAGCCACTAAGGGACAATTTTAGTGCTTCTTCCCCTGATCCCTGAGCCTTTCCTACCAGACCAATGAAGACTTTAGAGTCTTGGTTTGAGGACCTAGGCTCACTTGGGCTTCATTTCACGGGAATATCTCTGATCACAACTTGCCTTTCCAAACCCAGACAGCATTTTATAAAATGAACACAAGCAAGGTGACTATAAAAGAGGGCTCAGCTTACAACTATTTTTGAGAAAAACCTCAAGGCCCAGTGTCAAGTTGGGGAACAGTCACCCAACTTATAGATAACATACTAAGAATACATACTCCAAATTAAAAACTGTTCTTTTTAAATACCAGGTTGTATTTTTGGTGAAGCTTCCACCCTGGAGTTTGTATTATTTATCCCCTAGCCAGAGTTACCAACACTTGAATTAAGCACTAATTTTAGGTGATGATTTATTGATACTTCACATCAAAAAAGGGCCACACAGGTCACCAAGTTCATACTCCAGGTTTCCTTCCTTTTTAAAGTATGCTATGGCTCAAAAAAAAAAAAAAAAATTATACTTTAATATGACTGTCTCATCTCACCCTTTCTTTTTTTGCTGTTTTTCCTTTCTTCTACCCATTACATTTTTAGTTTCCTGACAGCTAATTTGTGCCTTGCCCATTCTACTGAAATGGTCTCTCGAAAGACCGCAGGTTAATTATTTCTAAGTAGAGACCATCTTCTCTCAGGCCTCACACTCTGAAGCTGACTACTTCCATCAAGAGAAAAATTCTTTTAAGATTTCAGTTCTGTATTCCCCCATCTCTTCTATTGTTATGTACTGGTCTTTGGTCTCTGCATTTTTCTACCCACCAGTAATAGTACCATGATGATGAAGATATCATACGATGTCATAGCAGCTAACATTCATGGAGTGCCATGTGCTTAGAATCTTTGAATCCTCAACCACCATTCTACGGAGGAGGTACAATAGTCCCATTGTACAGATGCAGAAACTGAGGAGACAAGGTTAACTTGCCCAACGAGATACAGACGGTAACTGGCCGAGCTGGAGTTCAGTCACAGGCAGGCTGGGCCCTGAAGCCTGCAGTTTCTCATTTACACATTTACTCAATGTTCCTTAAAACACATTGCCACACTGGCACCCAAGGCTCTGTCCTCAGTCCTTAGAAACCCAATTTTCGTCACTACTTAATCATATGAAAATGCATGATTTATAAACTGACAGCCCCCAAAATTCATCACTCTCCCTAGTCTGGTTAGTTAATTGGTTTTTCAAACGTGTTGCAAACCCCATTTGAGTATGGCACAATGCTAGGCCTATGAGGAACATAGAAACACACATGGATTATGTTTTCAAGGAACTGATGAGGGAAAGGTGACATGTGGGGGTGGGGGAGGCATGTATAACTAAAGCAGAAAGTAGTTCACATCATGAGATAACACTCCATTTATGAGGGAGATAAACAAAAAAAAATTATTTCTGAGTAAGGCTTCATGGACATGGCACTATTTAAGGTGGATTGGAAAGATGTTTAAGATTTAGATTTCTAGCAAAAGTAAAAGGAATTCTAGCCTAAGGGGACCATGAGTAGAGGCAAGGGAACGAATACAGATGAAAAATCGTGGCCCATTCAAACCAACTGGAGAATGGGTAGGGTGACCATATGTCCTGGTTTGACATTATCTTGCTTTAGGCCTATTTCCCCAATGTAATTATTATAGGGCCCTTTTCACACTTGAATGTTTCATTTAGAAAATTATATTATCACCCTAAGTATAGGGAACAACAAGGAAGTAGAAGGAAACTAGAAAGATAAGACTGAATAGTGACTTCAGAAGGTCCCTGTGCCAAAGAATGTAGTTTCTTCTGTAAACACCAGGACATCATTAAAGGTTTAATAATGTGTATTTTAGGAGAATCAGACAGCACTTACAAATACAGTTTGAGATAGGAAAAAACAGGGATATGAATACTTGAGAGGCTTTTGCAATAATTCTGGTAATAGGTAATGAAGACCTGCACCAGGACAACGACTGTTGAAATATGATGGGAGATCAACGTGAAAGACACTAAAGCTCAGCTCAGGTGCTGGCAACTCTTTCTGTAAAAGGCAAACAGTAAATTTTTTAGTTTTTTTTGCGCTACATGGTGCTATAATCTGCCACTGTAGCTGAAAGCAGCTGCAGACAATACACAGATGAATAAATGAGGCTGTTCCAACCAAACTTCATGTATGAACACTGAAAGGAGAATTTCTTTGATTTATTTCAACCATCAAAAAATGTAGAAACCTTTCATTGTCTGTGGGTTGTACAAAAGCAGGCAGTGGGCCAGAAGGCCTTAATTTGCTAATACTTGGTCTAGCAGGATACCATAGTCTAGTCTACTAATCACATTTAGTAGACAGTTGGAAGCTGTAAGCGACCTACCACAGAAAATCCCAACACGATTAAATCAACTGATTTTATTATTGGCCAGGACAACAAGTACCTTGAATAATGGAATCCCATTCATACTAGTTTTTATTCCTCACAGAATACAATACTGAGAACATTCAAACCAGTCTGAGTGGTTTCATTTGCTTATTTAATAATGTGTTAAAGAACTATAAGGAAAAATTATTCATCTTGTTAACCCACTTCAAAACAATCTGTCAGTCTGATGTGCGTTCCTTCTATTAGACATCTCCATCAACTGTCATGGTGCCTTGCTCTTCAAATGAATGTATATTTGCTCAATAGGTGCTATGCAATTAATTGCCTTGGCGATAAAGAAACAAACAGGTGATTCAAAGGAAGCACACCTTGCAAGTGATTTATATCTTCAAACACCCTTTGTACCATATATATATATATATATATATATATATATATATATATATGATGTGTGTGTGTGTATTCTAAATAGGCTATATAGCAAAAAATATTCTTTCCATAAATGCCACCATAAATTTGAAGTTATGTTTCAAGATCGGCACCCTTTTGGCAAGGCAGGGATAGAAAAGGCAGATAAAGGGTTGGTGCACATGCAAGGCACTGCATTCACTGAGGTTACTTCTACATTTATCTCCAGAATCTGTAAGTAGTTTCAACAAATGTAGTATAACAAACTAGCTACTGTCGCCTACTGCTGCCCCTTAGTAAACCATATAATTTCACACACCTTCCCCACCCCTACTATATCTGAGGCTTATCCTGTCTTCCAAACTAATGCTCCTGACATTGCTTCCTGCCTTCCCCTCAGATTTGAAAAGTAATAATGTCTACAATTCTATTATGACAACCTATGAACAGGTGGGTAATAATACTACAGGATAAAGACCAGCCTAAAAATGTTTGTTTGGCATTTTCTGTATCCAAAAAGTGAGTAAGAAATGTGATCAGCCCTGGCTGGTGGCTTAGTGGACCTGCAAACCCAAAGGTCGCTGGTTCAATTCCCCAGCCAGGGCACATAACCACTTTGCAAGCCAGGTCTCCTGCCAGGGACCTGGCTGGAAACAGGTAAAAGGCAACCATACATTGATGTTTCTCTCCCTCTCTGCCTTCCTCCCTTCCCCTCTCTCTGAAAACAATAAATAAAAATCTTTAAAAAAAAAATGTGTTCAATGATAAAATATTGAGGTAATAGAAAATAAGGGAGGCCTAGCTGGTGGCACAGTGGATAAGGCAGCAGCCTGTGAACCCAAAGGTCACTGGTTCGATTCCCCAGCCAGGGCACATAACAATATTGCAATCCAGGTCTCCAGCCAGGTCTGTAGCTCCAGGCAGGTGAAAAGGCAACCAACCATACATTGATGTCTTTCTCCCTCTCTGCCTCTCTCCCTTCCCCTCTCTCTAAAAATAATAAAGAAAATCTTACCAAAAAAAAAAAGATATTTCAATTTTAAAAAGAAAAAGAAAAGAAGGGATACAGAGCCAGAATTGCTTCAATTCAAAGCTTACACTGAAACATTAACTATTCAAATGCCACCACAGACCACTCAGGTGTGTTCCCCAGTCCAAGTCATCACTGTGCGACTCAACCCCCATTGCATTAAGAACCTAACTCTACAGAAGCCAGGCTGGCTATATATTTGAGGATGTAGGAAAAGAAGAAAAGAGAGAGATTAACCATGTTTCTAATAAAGGAAAAAAGGAACAGTTCTTTACTTTTTAAAAGATTTCATTTATTTTTTTCAGAGAGAGGGGGAGGGAGAGAGGCAGAGAGGGAACATCAATGTATGGTTGCCTTTCACCTGCCTCCAGTTACGGCCCTGGCTGGAGACCTGGCTTGCAACCTGGTTATGTGCCCTGGCTGGGGAATTGAACCAGGGACCTTTGGGTTTGCAGGCTGGCACCTATCCACTGAGCCACCAGCCAGAGCTAAGAAACAGTTCTTAAGGGAAATGAAATCTGGAGCTAAGTTCCTTAGTCTTAAAAAAATATGCCTTCCCCCAAATCAATCTCCATATAAAAGTTCAAACATGAATGTACCTAAAAGCACCTAGCGGTCCACCATCTATTACTTTTCCTAGCTTTATAGTAACTTTTCCTAGCTTTATAGTAACTTTCCCATTCATATTTGCATTATAAGAATATCTCTCTACCAGGAACAAGTGCTATCACCTACAGGTATTTTCTAGGTGGTATTATCCTGTCATTCTCCCACTTTACATCTACTACTGATCACTTGGTACAAGGGAAGCAAACCATAGCAGGCAGACCCCCATTCACAGGAAAGAGGTACACACATGTCACCAGGTATCCGTTTCCTGGGCATGTTGCTTGTTCCAGCTGGCATGCATCACTGGTGGGCACAGCACCCACTCACCACACCTCCTTCCTATCTCTGGTTATTTATTTCCCCAGAGTAATAGCTTTTGTCAGCACAAGCACCACCAAATCCCAAAAGTTTTAAGTCAAGAAACCTGGATATCCATCCTGGCTTTGCTAATTTGCTGATAGTGTGGACTTGACCAAGTTACTTAAATTCTCTGGACTTCAGGATCCTTATCCAAAAAGATGAAGATAATAAAATCACTGTCCTCTAGGGGCTATTAGGAAGATTGAATGAGAAAATGGTGAAGCACTCTTCCAAAAAGTGAGGGGTATTCCGGGTTGAATGGAGCAGACTTAGCTAACCCATGAAGACCGGCACAGACCTCAGGCCCCTGGGATGATCTTACCTTGTTGATGGCATGAGCAAAAACAAAAGCTGAGAATAAAGTAAAACAAGGTGGGTAAAGAGGAAAAGTTAAGTTAGGTAGGAGCAGGAGGAATAATGTCAAATGGCATGCCCGAGGGTATAAGTGTGTGCGTGTGTCTTGGCGGAGGATGTGACATTGGTGGTAAGGTACAGTCTTTGAAGCATTCCAAATACTAAGCAATATCCTACAAATCCAAATGCTTTAATGAGGTTACTAACATTTAATTTATATTTTATAAAATAAGATGTTTTTCCATATTTGGGGCCAAGTTTCAGTGAAAGATTTTTTGTGAAGTAATTCTTTCAGTCCTATTCCCCCATATGAACATTCCTTTGCACCAGATTTCATTCCAAGGATTTCAAGAGACCCATCAGTTCAAACATTTGCATGGCTGAATTTAGATGTACCGGTCATTACTTAAAATGAAAGGCAGCACTTAATTTCAACCAACTGTAGGAAGCAAAAGAGGAAGAGAGAGCAAAAGATCTACCCAAACACTAACAGTAGTTGCCTTTGAGTGGCAGAATTTTTTTTTTAATGACATTTTCTACCACATTTTACCTCTGTACAATGGCCAGTCTGTAAAATGACCAGATTTTCTTCCATGATCCATTTGGCTTAAATATAGGCACAAAACAACAAGTATTACCTTCGCTGCTAGGCAGTTTTATTTGCTAACAGATTAGTATGGAATTTACTGCAAGGAGATTCTGTTATGTAAATACTTATGGCAAATGTCTTAACCATCTTCATTTTAAAACAGATCTTTAACAGACATGGACCTCAGAAATCATCTAAGGCAACATCTGCTTTTGTAAAGCTGCAAAAATTAATAAAAGTCAGAGAGTTGAAATGATTTGTTTAAGTTCACACAAATAGTAACAGCTTCAAGGCTGAAACCTGGGAGTCTTGACTTGCAGCTCAGAGCTCCTTCCAACGACACCATTTGTTTGGGTTATGCTTCTCTCAAGTCCACCAAATTTGAGAAGCATTTATGGTGTGTGGGGGTGCTACAAGAAAATAAAGATGGATAAAACCTAGTCCCTGGCCTCAGGGGAGTCAGGTTTAAAATAAAGGACACATTGACCTGGGTTCTGCTTTCATTCTGGAAAACCTTATTAGCCACGGGATGAAAGCCAGTGTTTGAGGGGTTTTATTTTTTTTCTCCCAAGTCTGCATTCATTCAGTTAATATTCTGGTACCACTCACAAATTATAAACCCTCTATATTTGGAAGGGAGGTGGCTGGGAAACTAAAGTTGTCCTAAGTTGGCTAACAACCAATTATCCTTCAAAACTTAACTGTGAACTTTACGTCCATATGCATTTCTATTACCCTTCTCTAGTAGCGCAGAGCCCCCAGCCCCATAGCGTTGAAAGGAGAAAAAATACACTTAATTTATTTTTAGTGGTTCTAAGAACCTGTGATTTTGCTCCAGATTTGAGCGCTACATGAAACCATTGTAGATACCCACCTCCTTGTCTTTCAGGGCATTCAAGCATTTTTCGTCTCTTTGGACTTTTTGGCCAGGTCTGCCTTGCCCTAAATATAGAGGCATGGCCCTGGAAAGGCGTTGCTGCTTCCAGGAGCCCTACCTTTGCAGGGGCTCTGCCGGGCGTCCAGGAGAAGTGACTTCATCCCTCCCTTCAATTCCTATTTATTCTTGCCTTCAAGACATCACTGCCAAGGCGAGTCCTCCCGTCAGCTGACGGATCTGTAACTCCCAGACAGGCTCATTCTGAGAAAGGAACGGCAGAGAGGAACTCGGGGATTATACATTAGGGGTTGTGTTGAGCGGCGGACTAAGGAGCGGCAGATTCAAAGACTGAACCGAGGGAGTCAGGACCTGGCCTTCCCGCGCCGCAAAATAAAACATCACAGTATTTTAAAATGGAAACATTCTCAATAGCAATATTCTAAAACAAAACCACTCACCTGCAGAGAAGCCACCAGCACCACCCTCTCCCTAAAGCCGCTGAGCAGGCAGCGCCGCCTAGGACTCATCCCTGCCGCCGGCATCAACGCTCTTTTCTAGCCCGGGCGCCAGAGGGGCCGGTACTAGCGCTCTGCCTATTGGGGGGTTGAGATGTCACTCACTTACGGCCCCGCCTTACCCCCCAGGAACCGGTCGAGGGCTTTTCCGTTTCCCAAATCCCTGGGGTAGAAAGGGAGGCTCTGATTGGCTCACTGCAGAGACGAGCACACATCCGGACCAATAGAGAGATGCCTTCGACACAGGCGGGCAGGCTTGGGCCTGTGGAAGTAGAAAAATAAAGCCGGGAGCCTCAACCCTGCAATGGAAAAACCTCGGTCCGGGGCACTTCTCAACTGGATGAGGTGCTAGAAAGCACTCCGCGTCTAAAGGGGAGCGCCTGCAAATGTAGAGAAGTTCGGCAGAATCTTGAAAGTGATGAGGTGATGCCTTTTTTTTTTTTTTGCTCGTGGGAGAGGTCTACCCCGGGGAAGAAGGTGGGCATTCTCGCGGAGGAAAGCTGCTTTCCTTGTGTGGCTTTAAGTTTTAAATCGTGATCAGAACGAAAGTCCTTAAAGTGCGGGCTTTATGGGCAGTAGCTCCTCCGCGCTTTCTCTTAGCATTTTATAGGGATTCCCCTTACGGATTTCCCTGACACACTGTTCTGGTTGGGCGAGAAAACGGATAAATGGAATGCATTCAGGTTTGTACAACAGATGCAGGAAGGATGGAGTGGGATGAGAATTATAAATTTGGAGGCAGTAATTACTGAGCTAGAGAAATGTATAAAAATCCCCGAAGCTTGACCCGAGGCCCTATAGGCTTCGAAGCAGGCTAGAACTACTGCGCAAGGCTTTGAAGCATAAATGTCAGAACTTTTCTTTTGAGTAGGTGAGAAAGATAAGGAAGGGTATGTTTGCCTGACCTCATGGGGAAGTCCCCTGCTCGATTTCTAGAAGCTGTCCTACTTAGTGGTTAGTCCACTCTTTGCAGGATTTCCGATTGCATCCTCAGCTAGTCCAGAAGGTTTGTGTGTGCCAGTCAGGTCCTAAGAGTAATTCAACCTATATTCTTAAAGATGATCCCTACACATTTTTAACTCTGACAAAACTGTGTTGAATTCATGAAGACCTAAGTGTTGGTGGTAGTGCTGTACCTCACTTAGCCTTTTTAGGCCGTAACGGTTCCTCCTGGGATCTCAAAGATCAGAACGCTCCTTCTGGGAGAGCACAAATCCAAGGCCTGACCCGTGACAGTGGTAGTAGGTAAGTCCATCCATCTATCTACCCATAGCTGGAATTGAACTTGCAACTGGAGGAGGTGCTTTCCAGTCTGGACTTCCAGAATTACATGCTGTTACTCACTGCTCTTCTTTTTTCTTCATTACGGATGGCAATTTAGTGAGGGGAAAGTTTTTCTACTGCAGAATTGTGCAAAGCTCCCTAAAGAAGCCCACCATCCATACTCTGGAGGATAAAGACAGCCTTCCACGAGTGTCTTAGAGCATTTAACAAGTAGGGGTACTTAGCTCTGCCTGTAAAGACTCCCGCTTGTTGAGTTTTGTTTTACTGTTGGCATGGATACCCATGGAATGCTAGCTTGTCACATGGAACATGAACAATGTCAAACATCACCTGCCTTGTAGAATCTCATTGTACCAGGTGAGGACTCTGAAGTTTAATAAGAGATTTATTCCAAGTTATTTAGCAGGATGGGGTAGAACTGAAGGACCCAAGGTTCCTAATACATAATTGTAGGACAATGCTTCTTACCCTGCTGTTTCCCTTCCCTCCCTCCCAAAAAGCAATATATTTTTAAAATCAAGATTACAAATTTTAAAATTAACTTGCATTAAGACCCATTGTGAGGAATTTGATTCTGATACAGCAAGCAGTATACCTACTATGAAAATAACTCAGTGTCTCAGGTCTTATTTTACTTCAAACAACTCTTGATGAAGTTCCATTTTCATCCAAGCAAGAAATGAAAATGAAAAAATTTATTATAGCCATGTTGTCTCTCTGTCTTACTTTCTGCCTTGTGTCTTTATTGAAAAATCAATATTAACACATACTGCGCTTTACGGGTTAGGTAGCAGATTATGTTACTCAAGATTGGAATAATAATATTATTTTAGGATAGCATACAGACCTGGCCAAAATAATTTCACAGCTATCTTCACAGTATCCCTTTGTAGGTAGGGTTGAGCTGGTCCACCAAACATCCAAACATCATCCACTCACCTAATTCTGCATTTTTCTTCCCTGGCATAGCCTTTGGCTTCCCTCCCTCCCTCCAGCAAACTTCAGAATTAGGTGGGTCTGTATCACATGTACAGAACTATCTCCTTGTGTTAACAGTTGTCTAGATGCATCATGATCTGGTTGTTTGCTGCTAGCATCTAGTCTCCCACCTTACCTTCTTCAGAGTCAGATTAAAATCCGTCACTCATAATTAGTGTCATAGGCCCATGTTTGGCTTCCAGTTCCCTGCTGTGTATGGGATCCCTCTATTAAAACCAAAAAATTGCTCCAACAAACCAGCCATGGAGACCCACACAAGTGATTTGCAAGCCACCTGTTCTTTCAATTCACATGTTAAAACGTAGAATCCTTATCTCACAGAGTAGTGTAAAGAACAATGGAGGCAATTTTGAAATAATTTTATCGTGTCTGAAAGTACATTGCCTGACCTCAGCCTGTCTTTATCTGTGAAATAGGGATAATACCTAAGTGGTCAGTGTGAAAATTAAATGAATGAATACAGTGTATACCTGGCTCTTGGAAAGCATTTAATAAATGGTATTGATTCTTAACAATTATACTAATGTTAAATGTAGAGTGTTTTAACTACTGCACTTACAAGTGCTCTTATTTTAAGAACTCAATAAACTCTAGGCTTTGTACTTTCCTCCGCTGCAGAGGTTATAGGGCAGGAATGTCCCATTATCTCACTGCTACTAAGAGAGGTGACTATCAGGAAGTGAGTGGCCAACAGGGTACAGACCAGTGGCAGGTTCAGGAGCCTTCTGTATTAGGAAGTCTGAATTATGTAAAATGCCCCTACTCTGAATCTCAACATTAACCATCTTTGGGCCAGAAGAAAGCCAGGTTGATTTTTTTCACTCTTTATTCTGGAGGAAAAATAAATTTTGGTATGTGGGATGAAGTTGAAAAAGGAGGAAACTTGCAGAAAATCAAAAAAAGGTGCTGTCTCCTTTTACAAATTTTGCTTAGGAAAAAAAAAATTTAAATGACCTTTTGTTCTGTGGTGGTAAAAAAGTAGTCACAATCTCTGTCCTGTGGAGTTGTTTTTCAAATACTTTATCACTCACAACTTTCTATTAACATTTTACATTTATTGTATAATGTTTTAAAAATTTTAAAATACCTATAATCTTACCACTCAAAATTTTATTCTTTTCTATTTTTTTCCCTGTAAATTGATTAATTTAAAAAGACTGGGAAAATGAAAATGGTTTGCATGACATCGATGTAACCTGGCAGTGGACTGGAATGCGCATGTGCGAACAATGACGACTTCACTGTACCAGTCAATGGGGGCAGTAGATGCCATTGAGTGAACACATGTACTGTGTGGCCATCACATTCAAAATGACTAAGCAAGTAGAACAACGAATCTGCATCAAATTTTGCGTTAAGCTTGAATATTCTTCTGCAGAAACCATTCGGGTGATTCGGAAGGCTTTTGGAGACAATGCAATGAGTGAAGAGCAAATAAAGGTGTGGCATGAATGCTTCAAAGATGATCAAGAATCCATCGAAAGTGGTCCACGTTCTGGAAAGCCTGCAACAAGCAGAACTCCTGAGAATGTTGAACGTGTACAGTCTGCAGTCAACAAAGAACGGCGACCCAAGTAACTCTCTCCTCTGTAGCCCAGATTTGGCACCGCGAGACTTCTGGCTTGTCTCAAAACTGAAATCACCTTGGAAAGGGAGATTCAAGAAAATATTATGGGGCAGCTGATGGCAATTCCAACAAAGGATTTTGCAGAGTGTGATGGACCAGCTGTCCCTGGATTACACATCGGGTTTGGACAGCGGAGGGCACAAGAAAGAGAGAAGAGACAAAGTTGGGGTCGGGAGGCTCGCCCAAGCCGCGAGTCCCGTTTATTAATCACACTAAGCTTATATGCAGGTATTACCGGCACCTGCTCAACTGAAACCAGGAAGCTAAGCTAGCCGCAGAGAACAAGGTATGGCACACTCTACTTTCCATGCTTCATGGGCTATGGGGTAAACACACTGGGCTGACTCCCTATACACGGTGTCCGTTCTGGGTCCACCTGGCACTAGGGCCGGTCTTGCCAAACACCCGTTTCTGCTAGCTGGGCCTTGCCAAACAGACTAGCTAGCAGTCCTTAGCAGCAGAGAGTTTTGAACAGTGAAAGAAACTCTGGGACAACTATGTAAGGTGCCTACTTGGAAGGGGACTGAAGTGTCATTTCCCTATGTACAGTGTTTTGTGTATCTTGTATCTTCTTCAATAAAGGTCTCTGTTTTTCATATTATATGGCTGGATGCTTTGTGGATAGACCTCATACACTGTTTTGTAGCAATAGTTACTTAATTTAGCATGAACATCTTCCTATGTCATTTAATAGTCTTCTTCAGTATATAATTCCATTATGTGAGTATGCCATTGGGTATTAAGGCTCACAGTGCAACGAATCTTAGGTATGAAGTTTATTTCATTTTCTTGAAAAGATTCATGTATTTAAATGGGTGGCTTGTTTCCCTGAATGACAGGGTACTCTGGGAATGTCTGCGGAACCAAAGGCTCTGCCTGTGGAGGGGCCCAGCCCATTTTTGCTAAGGGTGATGAAGTAGCTAGGAATTCTTTTTCCTGTGCCCTGGTATTGGCAGAGCTAAGAAAGGTGAAGCCAGTTAAAGTCTGAAAACACCTGGAAGTTTGCCCTTTGAGACCTGCTTTTCTCAGGGTGTCTTAGTCTTTAACCTGAAGAAAAGGTGGTTAGGTGAGAAGATTGGGGGAGGGTTTGGAAATCAGGGCTCAGTTAGTAAAACCTCACAAAACTGGCATATGTGTCTCCATTTTACAGACAAGGAAAGTAAGACTCAGAGAGAATCGGTTTAAGCTTGCACAGCTAATCAGATTTGGACTCTTAGGCTTGGGTCTGAAATTTGAATCCACCGTACGTCCCCCTGCTCCTAAAAACTGATGGATGTAATGCCATTCTTCCCACCCCCCATGGGAAATTTGTCAATTTCTGAAAGATATTTGTTACCTGCTCTCATAAATAAATAAAAATAAATAAATAAAATCTGACTAACCAAGAATTTCTTCTGCCTTGAGTTTTCTGAGTTGGCTCATTCTTTACCAAAAGAATATATCCTCATTTTTTGTTGTTGTTGAACCATCAGATGGCTTGGCTTTTCTCTCACATAGTGTCTACTTGTTTTTCTTACAGAAGTAACCTCACTGTGTACCTTGGAAGGTCAAAGTCATAAAAGGAAGTGTTTATAAACACTGCAGCAATATAACAACACTGTACATAGCTCCCTTAGCTTTGGGGATTTATGAGATATGAATATACATATGCCTATTTTTCTAGTTAGGCTCATAAACTGGTTCAGAAGGAAGTTCTGGATGAGGCTTTCCAGGATTGTTTAGAGCCATGAAGCAGAAGCATTAAAATGGGTGTATAGACCCCCAATACGTCACTTGGAAGGCGGTAACATTTTTTGGAAATGTAATTTCTAGAATGTTTTGTTAAAGTCTCTGTAATCCAATCAAAAGTAATTTCAATCAATGGTACATGTTTTTTTGTTTTGTTTTGTTTGTTTGTTTTTTTAAGATTTTATTATTTTCAGAGAGAGGGGAAGGGAGAGAGGCAGAGAGGTAGAGAGACACCAATGTGTGGTTGCCTTTCCCTGCCTCCAGCTACAGACCTGACTGGAGACCTGGCTTGCAGCCTGGTTATGTGCCCTGGCTGGGAATCAAACCTGCAACCCCTGGGTTCTCAGGCCAGTGCCCCATCCACAGTGTCACCATCCAGGGCAAATGGTACATGTTTTAAAATACTTTTTATCCATCCACCACCTACAAATATGTATGTGTGTGTGAGCGTGCATGGGCACGCATACACACACACGCTACCAACACCTTAGCCCAAGCTACCATCACCTCTTGCCTGGACTTTCTCAATAAACTCAAAACAAATTTTCCTCAGCCCATTTTGCTCTCTTTTCAGCAACCAGGGTAATATTGGTAGAATATTTTTTTGATCATGTCACACACCTGACCCCCCTCGTTCCCCAGCTTAAACCACTGCAGTGATTTCCTGTTGCCCTAATGTTGGCCTTTTCTTTCCTCACTTTGGCCGTTAGGCCTTTGTACATGCATTTTCTCTGCTTAGAAGGCTGTTCCCTTCCAAGTTAAAACAGAATAAGAATCTAAGTTTGCTAACTTTCAGACTGAAACTCTACTGCATGTGTACTACTGGTGACTAAAAATTATCCAATGGGAAAAAGTGATTCCACGGTTTAAAAGAAACAATAATGAGGGCCCTGGCTGGTGGCACAGTGGATAAGGTGCCAGCCTGTGAACCCAAAGGTTGTTGGTTCAGTGCCCAGCCAGGGCACATAACCAGGTTGCAAGCCAGGTCTCCAGCCAGGTCCAAAGCCAGAGGCAGGTGAAAGGCAACCATACATTGATGTCTCTCTCCCTCTCTGCCTCTCTGTCTCTTACCTTCTCTCTAAAATAATAAATAAGATTCAAAAACGAAAACGAACAAGAATGAGCAGGAGTGTGGGCTTTGGAGCCATTCTACCTTGGTCCCAGCTCGGGCTCTGTTCTGTACTAACCATGTGGTCTTGAGCAACTTGCTTAACATTCTTGCCTCATCTCTTCTGTTGTATAATGAGCATAGTGATACCTGCCTCATATAGGTATATTATTGAAATAAGTTGACACATGGAAAGAGCTCTGTACTTTAAAAAAGTTTCAGTGATAGGTCGAGGACCCAGTATAATGTTTTAGGTATAAAACAAAATCAACCTTGTTTATTTTCTCGTTTAACTTCTGGAGAAAAATAGATGCAACAAGTAACTGGGAGGCCCTCTTGGGGCAGGGAAAGGCTGGTCCTAGTAGATAAGGTTTCAGAGGCTGCTATGTAGGGAAAGACATGTGATTACTTAGTCAAAACAAGTGCCAGGCCACCGATGCTAATGAGTTGAGATAACATGAAGCCTAAGGGTTGTAAAAAATACACAGAGGGGAAAAAAATGGAAAGAAATCTAAAATAGCATAAAATCACAACAGCCCTCAAAAGACAGTCTACATATACATGAAATCATCTTAAGCTTCTAAAATAAGTCCTATTATGTAAAACACCTTTTCCTTGTATGATTAGCATGATCCAGGCTACCTGAGGTCCCAGAATTTGGCTTTGAGAGCTATCATTTCTATAGCTACTTGTAAAAAAAATAAACATGTTGTGTCCAGAGAGAAGCTACTTCACCTATAGATCTGTGACTCCCAACATGAGTGAAACAAAGCTTTTTATGTTTCCCATTTGACTCCTCATAAAATCTTCATTAAGTAAATAAAGAAAATAGTTTGGCCTCATTTAATAGTGAGGTTTCAAGTAAAGAAGAATAACAAAAACCATTCATCATTATCAACACTGAAGGTTGCTCTTTTTTATGCTATTGAAGAAGGAAGAGAGGATACTAACTAGTCTCTGGCATCATCTGCCTGTGTGGTGTCAGGTAAGAGAAATAGGTAAATCACCTGTTGGCAACCACAGGTTGTAAAAATTACAAAGGTTGCATCCGTGGTGCTGTGTAGATTGGTTGTGATTTATAAGGTGAGTAATAGCGAAGGTGGTGATGCCGGTTTGATTCTTGGTGGGATAACGTGCTGCGGCTCAGGCTGCTGTGATCGCTGATCACCCAGTGACAGCTGAAGCACAGAACTGCGGTGCCAAATGACCGACATTTCTTCACCTCTGGAGCATAAGCAAGCATGGGAAGGCCAGGCAGCTGTAGCTTGCCAAAACTTCCCTTCTGTTAGAGATTATTTTTAAGACCAGTAAGAAGGAACCTGTGTTCTCAGTTCCAAAACTAACTATATTAGGCAAAATATTAATAGCAGGCAACTTCAACCAAATATTATGGAAAATTAAATTTTTTAGCTCCCCCAAAAGGTAAATGTAGCACATTTATTATATATTATATGTATTCCCCTTCCCCTTGTATTTCCCTATACTTTGTTGCATCTCTCCTCTAGAAAGGAAAAGGGGCTGGGGGTGAGAGCTGGAAAGTGAGGAGGGGCGGTGAAGAGAAGAGCAACAAGAAAAAGGAAAAAACATAAAACCTTGAGAAATGCACAGGAGTTGGTCTCAATCAGCAAGTCAAACCAAAAAGTAACAAATTACTCATTGAATGTCTCAATGTTTTAGTACTTGTGTTAGAAATTTTGAGCAAAGTGAATTAACAATACTTTTGTGCCTATATCATGTGCCAGGAGCCAGAGATAAAGATAAAGGAAGCATTGTCCTTGTCCTCCAGGAGCATGGCCAGGAGAAGAGAGACCGACTCATGGACGACTCATGACAGGCCAATAAATATAAGTGCAAATGCAGTTATTAAAGATTAACAGGGTGTTTTATTGGAAGGGAGGCGCTCAAGTGTGTGGAAGGAGGGATTGGAGGTGAGAAGTTGGCAGGGATGTGACAGGTTCAGACACATAATGAAAGAGGTGAAGTCTGAGCAGTGGTAAAAAAATAAATAGAATTTCCATCAGAATTCAAAATTGAATTGTGGCGATGGTTGCACAATTATATTAAACTCACAAACACTCATGAAATTGTATGGTAGAAATGGGTAAATTTATTGGTATATAAATTATACCGTTAAAAACCTGATTTTTAAAAAAGAGCACTGGCTTTTGAAACAGATACACGTGGACAGATTCCTGGTTCCTAGTTGTGGGATCTCAGCCTTCCTGATCTCCAGGTCCCTTGTATGTAAAGTAGGGGTGATGACTTCCAGCTCCATGGTGTTGGGAAGCTTAACTGGGACACAGTGTCATGCTCAGCTTTGATAGTTCCCTTTCTTTTCCCTGGGCTGTTTAAGGAGTATTGAGTTGTTTCTGCTGTCCACCAGACACCTGTTCACTGTGACTTCAGACTTACTTTCCCTAGAACTTGACTGTTCTCCCATTTCTCTTCTTATGCCTTTACCTGTATTTCCAATGGTATTTCTCTGTGCCTTTGTGCCATTATTTCCACCTGCATTGTGTTTCTTACTCTTCTTCACTTACGTAATTCATAATCATTTTTTCATCTACTTTTTAGGATTTAAAATCATATAATATTGCATACATAGTGAGAATGGAGAATGATATATACACATATATAAACTCTGCATCTATCCCCAGAATGTTATATATAACATTCTGTCACATATATTTCAAAATATTATTTGTAGGAATGCATAGGTGATAAGATGATAAGACCAGAAAGGAAAGGGAACAAAAACTACAGAATCCAGTGTAGTGGTTAAGGGTAGGAGATGGAATGCACTGGGTTTCAGGTGTATTAGTAATACCATATTTTTAAAAATATTTTTATTACTTTGATTTTTATTTATTTATTTTAAAGATTGTATTTATTATTTTTAGAGGGGAAAGGAGAGAGGCAGAGAGGGAGAGAGACATCAATGTATGGTTGCTTTTCACCTGCCTCCAGCTATGGACCTGGCTGGAGACCTGGCTTGCAACCTGGTTATGTGCCCTGACTGGGAATCAAACCAGCAACCTTTGGGTTCACAGGCTGGTGCCTTATCCACTGTGCCACCAGCAAGGGCTTGTAATACCATATTTCTTAAGTTGATATTCTGCTCTCTACCTTCAAGTCACTCATCTTTTTCTCATTTTATTTAGATCAGACATATATGTGTGTGAAATAATGCATTATGAAGAAGCAGGAGAAGGAAAAGCATGAGAAGCTGGAGGAAGGGAAAGAAGGGAGGGAAGGATAGAGGGAGAGAAAGAGAAATGATGTCTTAAGAGCTGAGTGGTAGTTCAGGTTCTGACACCAAGTATTTATTAGCTTTGGGTGAGTCACTAAATATCTCTGAGCCTCAGTTTTCATACCAGTTAAATGAGGGGCGGGGGTAATGCACTCTGCCCTGTGTGCAGTGTTAATGTGAGGACAAAATGAAAAAAATTTTTTTTACCTGTTGACTTGTACCTCAAATAAAGTAACTAAGTGTTCTAAAATATAAAAAAAAAAAAATAGAAATTTAATACTTGTTACTTATTTTAATTCCTAATGCCAGAAACCCAATGTATCTCAATGTTTAGGTATAATTTCATATTCAATGACTGTTTAACTTACATCCTGCTCATTCCTTACTGAACTAACATATAAACAGGAAAGCAGATACTGTGCCTATGCCTTTCAAGAAGGTAAATTTGCTCTTCTTCGAAATTCATAGAAGAGGGATTTAACCAGAGCATTTATGTGGCCCCAGGCTGCAGGATTAGGGGTGGTTCTCACTTGGGAAGGTCAATGTCCATGTGCTCTCTGGTGATCGGAGGAGAAAACACATTCATGTGAGGGGCTGGCATGGGCCTCAGGGTCAGTGAACACAATGATAATGTGAGATAGAGACTACTTTGCCTTCTGATGTGCCAGGCTCTGTGCTCACTTTTTTATTTTCATCATCTCATTTAATCCTCATAGTAATGTTGAGAGATGGGTCATGTAGCTCCTTTTACAGATGAGACTATTAGGGCCTCACAGAGCTGAAGGAAATGAAGGGAAGTGGAAAAAGAAACAGTGTGCATTGAGCCTTCAGCCCTTTAAAACCTCCCCCAAATTGCTAAGCATACCCATCTTATGGCAGTTCAGATCCCAACCTGACCCACTTCACCATATGCAGCTCTTTCTTTCCCTTGTCCCGTTTCATCACAAGGTTACCCTTCAGATGGAGGCCCCGTGATCCTGAAGCACACATCAGCTCTTTCCTCGTCTGTAACTAGAGCCTCTGTGTCCTGCTTGCTCCTGGGCAGCCTCCATTCTTAACCATGGAGATTAGGAGTTGAACTATTACCAAAAAGAAAAAACAAACAAACAAACAAAAAAGTTGTCCTTAAATGATAAATTATTGTTTAATAAACGCACAGTAGAGGATTTATATTCATAGAAAATACGTGCTTCTTTAAATTCATATCACCTCAATTCAGCGGTACAGTGGGATGTAATACACAAGCATGGCCTGGAAGCTGGAGACTTTGGGTTTACTTCCATGATCTTTTTTACTAGCTGTGCGACCTCAGGATAAATTGCTTAAAACTATAATCCGAATTCTTTGCCTCTAAATTTCAAATGTTAAACTACGTAACCTTTAAAGACATTTTTAGCTCAGCAGTTTTTGAGACCCCAAAATCTGGATAATCTTCCAAAATAATTGGAACACATTGCTGATAGACAAGAAATGAATGACATCCCCATGTGCCCAGAATGAAACCAGCTAAAACTGGAATGGACAATTGAAACAAATGTCAAGACTGGGGTTCCCTTCAAGGGGAAATGTCAATACCAGCTACTGGGATTAGAAAATAATTGGCAACCTAGATTTGTGGATTAGCATTTCTATTTTCAAGGAAAGGGCAATAAAGATATTTTCAGAATAACATAGTTTGAATTTACTACCAAGAAACCTTCCCTCAAGGAACGTTTTAAAGAATATTTTAGAAGAAAAAGAATTTTAAAATCAAGTTCAGGATACCCACATGCAAAAGAATGAAGTTGGGCCCTTACATCATATAAAAAAATTAACTCAAAATGGGCAAAGAACTAAATGTGAGAGCTTTAACCATAACAGACTTGGAAAATTATATAAGGGTAGCCCTAGCTGTTATGACTCAGTGGATTGAGCACTGGACTGTGAAGCAACAGGTCACTGTTTCAATTCCCATCCAGGACACATACCTGGGTTACAGGCCAAATCCCCATTTGGGGTTGCATGAGAAGCAACCACACATTAATGTTTCTGTCCCTCTTTCTCTCTTCCTCCCTCTCTAAAAATAAAATCTTTTAAAAAACATAAGGGTAAATCTTTATGATATTGGATTTCCCAGTGGGTTCTGAGATTTGATGCCAAGACCATAGGCAACGACAACAACAATATATATACTTACTTAAAGATTCTATTACTATTCTCAGAAAGAGGGGAAGGGAGAGAGGCAGAGAGGGAGAAAGACACCAATGTATGGTTGCCTTCCACCCGCTTCCAGCTAAGGACCTGGCTGGAGACCTGGCTTGCAACCTGGTTATGTGCCCTGGCTGGGAATCAGCAACCTTTGGGTTCGCAGGCCGGCGCCTTATCCACTGTGCCACCAGCCAGGGCAAAAATAATATATTTTAATTAATTAAAATTGTGTGCATCAAAAGACATTATCAAGAAAGTGAAAAGACAACGTATGGGATAGAAGATAATATTTGTAAATCATATTAATCAAATACCTAGTATTCAGAATTTATAATGAATTTATATAACTAAACAACAAAAAGACAAGCAACCCAACTAATAAATAGGAAAAGGACTTAAATGAACATTTTTCCAAAGTAGATACACAAATGGCCAGCAAGAACATGAAAAGATGTTCACATCATTAGTCATTAAAGAGATGCAAATCAAAACTGTAATAATATGCCACTTCATGCCCAGTGGAATAACTATGAATTTATTTACTGGAAAATAACAAGTGTTGAGCAGATGTGGAGAAATTAGAACATTTGTACATTGCTAATGGAAATTATAAATGGTACAGCTCCAGTGGAAAAAAAGTGTAATGATCCCTCAGAGAGTTAAACATAGAATTACCATATGAACCAGCAATTCTACTGGTGTGTACCATCCCCCAAAATGAATACAGGTATTCAAACAGATACTTATACACAAATGTTCATAGCAGCACTATTCACAATATCTAAAAGCTAAAAACAACCCAAATGTCTATCAGCAGATGTATGGATAAATAGATTTGGTATATTCATATCATGAAATGTTACTTATCCACAAGAAAAGGAATTAACTACTGACACTTGCTGTAATATGGATGAACCTCAAACGCATTGTGCTAAGTAAAAGAAACCAGCTGCCAAAGGTCACATATTGTACGATTCCATTTGAAGAAACCAGAATAGAAAAATCCATAAAGACAGATAGCACATTACTGGTTGCTAGAAGCAGGGAAAGGGAGGGTGGGGGTGGGGAGGAATGGGCAGTGATTGCTTAATTGGTATAGAGTTTCTTTTTGGGGTAATGAAAGTGATTTAGAACCAGACAGTGGTGATGGTTGCACATCATTGTGAATGTACTATTAGCTACTGACTTGCCCTTTAAAATGGCTAAAATTGTGAATTCTGTTGTGCAAATTTTACCACAATAAAAAAGAGTCCGTAGGTGCAAAGAAACTAGCAAAATTATAGATAAATCCAGCCCTGGCTGGTAGCACAGTGGATAAGGCGCCAGCCTGCGAACCCAAAGGTCACTGGTTCGATTCCCCAGCCAGGGCACATAACCAGGTTGCAAGCCAGGTCTCCAGCCAGGTCCCTAGCTGGAGACAGGTGAAAGGCAACCATACATTGATGTCTCTCTCCCTCTCTGCCTCTCTCCCTTCCCCTCTTTCTAAAAATAATGGAATAAAATCTTAAAAAAAAAATTATAGGTAAATCCAGATATTGTATATTATGATAAATGACAATGATCCTATCTCCTTTGCAAAGTTCTAAAAGTGAAGACTTAAAATAACAAACAACACAAACATGAGTTAAGAAAGGAGTAATCAGTTCAAGTGTTTTTCAAGTTCTGTGAGACCCTTTGCAAGCATTGGCTCTCAAGCACTTTTGACTGAGATCCTCAGTGAGAAATTGTTTGTGTTGCTATCAGGTATGCGTTCATATGTATAGGACTAAAAAATATATTTCACAAAGTACTCCTTGTCCTAACTATGTGTGCTGTGTGCTATTTTCTAATCTAATTAATTTCCATTAAAAAAAAAAAAAGCTCATTGTGCCCAATTAGGTGGATTTCACATTCTACTCATGGCTATAACCCTCTGCTTGAAATAATTGATGTAAAGACCTTTCATGGCCCTCACGTAGAGGCATAGGCAAGAAGAGAAAATAAAGGGAGGAAAGGATCTTAAGCAGTTTGGTAGCTACTCTGTTTTGTCAGCAAACATATGCTGATGGCCACTTGGCAATATTTTCCAACCTCTTTTAAAGATGCCCCCCTGTTGTAGTATTGTAATCTCCATGTGGCAAATGAATATTTCTACAATTGCACTGGAAACCTTCCTGAACAATTGTGCATTAGCGTAGTGTTCTGCGAATGGCCCAGATCAAGTTCTCTTGGATTCAGCGAATGGGGAGTGTTTCATAGTCCTGTGCGTTGCCGAATAGTCTACCTCAATTTGAAGAAATTGAATCTGAGCTGTGGTTCTTATCCCTTGTTACCTTGGACAAGTGACTTCATTGCTTGTGGTTTTAATCCCTCATATGTAAAATTAAAGGGAACTTTCAATTATTTCTAAAAGCCTGGCTGGTGTGGCTCAGTCAATTAAGTGCCAGCCTTCAAATCAAAGGGTCACTGGAAATCGATTCCAGTCAGGGCACATGTGTGGGTTGTGGGCCAGGTCCCCATTTGGGGGCATATGAGAGGCAACCACACATTGATGTTCCTTCTCCTTCCCTTCCCCTCTCTCCAAAAATAAATAAAATATTTTTTAAATTAAAAAACAGATTATTCCTAAAAAAGAAATTTGTAATTCACTGTAAGTAGTTTACACAGACCCCTAATTTCACACACATGTATGCATTGCATTAAGATGTAGGAAATTTAATGTAGACTCTTAGGAACATCCACAGCATTGGCATTAATCTGTTTTTTGTGTTTTTTGTTTTGTTTTGTTTTTTTAAGATTTTATTTATTATCTCTAGAGAGAGAGGGGAAAGGAGAGAGGCAGAGAGGGAGAGAGACATCAATGTATGGTTGCCTTTCACCTGCCTCCAGCTACGGACCTGGCTGGAGACCTGGCTGGAGACCTGGCTTGCAACCTGGTTACGTGCCCTGGCTGGGGAATCGAACCAGTGACCTTTGGGTTTGCAGGCTGGCGCCTTATCCACTGTGCCACCAGCCAGGGTTCATTATTTTAAAAACAGATTAGCCCTGGCTGATGGCACAGTGGATAAGGCACCAGCCTTCAAACCCAAAGGTCACTGGTTCGATTCCCCAGCCAGGGCACGTAACCAGGTTGCAAGCCAGGTCTCCAGCCAGGTCCGCAGCTGGAGGCAGGTGAAAGGCGGCCACACATTGATGTTTCTCTCCCTCTCTGCCTCTGTCCCTTCCTCTCTCTCTGAAAATAATAAATAAAATATTTTTAATTAATTAAATAAATAATAAAAATTAAAATGATGAGGTGATGATTTATTGAGTGTATTTCTTATAAGTTTTCAGACATATAACTTTTAACTTATTTTTTAAAAACTAGCTGTTGACTGAGTGTGGCATACTTCAATCTCTACAACCTCAGGAGCTTTATTAAGTTGAGAAAGGGGATTATGCTGGTCTGAGCCCTGTACCAATAAACATGTCTAAATACCATGGTAACTAAATGGCTCACCTTTGAATTGTTGTTCCATTGCTGCAAGGTACCCCAAGGAAAAACATTGGGTAAGCTCTATTTATACAAAAGAAATACACATCTGTTTTCCCACCACAATCACCCACTTATGTTAGTTAGCTGGTCATAGTAACCAGTCATGCTCTATTATGAGATGTGACTAAGAGATTCAGTATCTTCAGTCCAACGCTGTCTGGGAAAATTCCTGTGAGATGAAACAGTGGAAAAGACAGTCCCCACTCCAGACATATTGAACTTCTTTTAGTTCCATGAAAGCCTTTTGCTGGTCTTAGCTTATTATCTTTTTTAAAAAGGCGTTCTTTGTGGAAAATTTCAAACTTAGATAAATGATAGTATAATGTCCCCCACTTTTTCATGCAACTTCAACTATTAAATGTTCTACCACTCTTGTTTCATCTATACTACCCTCTTCCTAGCCCCTCCACTTGATTATTATTTTTCTAGTTTTTATGGTAAATTTTAGATGCATTGAAATGCACAAGTCTTAATTGAATGATTTTGACAACTAGATACACCTGAGTGCCTACACCCTCCCCAGATGTCCATTTTATGAGAAGGAGCTCCTCATCTCTTCCCAGGTAATCCCTTAACCCCAAAAGCAACAATTGATTTGTTTTTCACCTTAGATTAGTTTTGAAGTTCATATAAGTGGGAACACATTCTAGAACTTTATGTAAGTGGGAACATGCAAGTTTTATACACTCTTTTGTATCCACCTATTTTCTCAATGTTATGTTTTTGAGATTCAGTCCTGTTATTGCATGTATCAGTGCTCTAACTCATGCTTTTTATTGACAAGTAGTAATACACCAAAACTTGGTTACTCATCCTCTTGTTGATGGGAATTTGCGTTGTTTTCAATTTTTGGCTCTTGTGAATAAAGTTGCTATGAACGTTCTTATACCAGATCTTTTGTGAATGTGTATTTTCCCTTAGCTTGGATAGTTACCCAGGACTGCAGTGGCTGGATCATAAACACAGCATATGTTCAACTTTGTAAGAAACCAGCACACTTTGTCAAAGTGATGATACTATAGAACAATATAAATGAGTTCTAATTGTTCCACAGTCTCATCAATACTTGGTATTATCAGACTTAAATTTTAGCCATTCTAGTGGATATGAAGTAATATCTCAATTTAGTATTAATTTGCATTTCCTTAATGACTAGAAATGTTACATGTGTTTTCATGAGCTTATTAATTTGACCTAACATACATTTCATATGAGGTTCCCTTGTCCAGAACACTCGCTACCACCCTTACCTAGTTAACAAACATTCCTTATTGAGTCCTTCTCACTTGAGTGAAAGGAATCCTTTGTTCAGTGAAGTTGAGAGATAAGTAAATCTTCCTAAAAGTTACAGGAGAACAAGTTTTCTAGCAACAACATTGGCCATTGTATCTCCCATTGTTTTTTCGCAGCGTCCTGGAATCTTAAGGCAAGGGAACCCCTCCTTCCCTGCACCCTCCTCCCAAGTTAGGAAATAACAACAACACAAGTCTTAGTTGCTCATTGAGTTTGATGTTAAGAGATACAAAAAGCTTGTACGGAGATAGGGCTACACCATAAAATCCAAAGGGGAAGTACTGTGTGGGAGTTTTACTGAAGAATTGTAAGCACCGTGGCTTCAATATTTCCCTTTGAAGGGATAAGCCAGGGGCTCTCAACCCTGTAGAGGAAGAAAATGATTGAAATTTACAGCATGAAAAGGAAACAGTATTTCCTTGGAATGTAGACACTCAGTGCCCCTTGATAAGAAAGGCATGGCATTCTCCTGCAGGCTGCGCTTTGTAAAGCACCTCTCCCGTCCTGGCCCAATGTCTTCAGAGAAGATAAGGAGAACTTTTTCTCAGGGCTCCCAGAGCCTGACCTTCAGTGCCGCCTGGGGGCTGCAGAGAAGCCTGCAAGGACCCTGTGTGGGCGGACAGAGGGCCTCTCTCAGAAGAATTAGTATATGCTTTCCACACCATGCCACCTTCCCTTTTGGTTTGCTCCCACTAAGAGAAAGCTTTAATAGTGTGTTGATGATCAGTTATGTCTGTACTTGTATTCATCGCTCATACATGTTTGGCACTCAGCATTCCTATATACGCTGATAACTTTCTATGGCCAATACCCGCATCCCTTAGCCCGAGAGCTTTCTCTGGCCACAGGAGATGCTGGGTGCCAGGCAGCCTACATGTGCCAGGGAGTTCACATCCTTGGAAACAGCCTTCAAACTAATGGCACAGGAAAGTTAGTGGTTAAATTCTCCAGCTGTCTCACCCTTTGGGTTGGAAAATTCTTGGGCATGCTCTCCACCAGCTCCCCGAGTTTCACACAGGTCAGGAGCCCCAGGTCCCCACTACAGTGGCAGATTCATGAACACGCCCTCTACTGGCATCCTTCCTTCCCTGGCAGCACTTCTGACCACTCTACCAAGTAAATTCCTGGCCTCCGCTGCCATCTTAGGGTCTGTTCTGTAGAAACCCCATCCAGGCTCACTTAGTATCAAGCAAACTCACTCTTAAAACAATATTAGGGTGAACATATTGTTAATAAGTCTCTTGAGACTCCAGATGCTGCGCTCTGCCGGGCACCTTCCTGCAGACATTCAATTCACTTCCTTTGAGTTTGCCCGGTGTTACCTCTGAAATACTATTAGAGAATTCTCTGCAGGAAAAGCTCTTGCTTAAAGAAAAACCCCAAAACCAAGAAAGGGGGTATTTCACATATTTGAGTTCAGATGGGTAATCAGCCACTTGACTTTTCAAAGCAAGTTGGTATAATGGATGTTATTTCCCAGCATATTAAGATACTTCTGGATATAATAAAAGATATCCTCAACACATCACTGTTTTGGTTTTACTCACTTAGCTTGGCCTGTTTTGCAAAACAAAATTGGAAAGCAAGAGTAATCGTGCTGAAGAAAGGAGATGGCTGATGGAGTATATGTGTGGGCCTGGGAGTCCCCAGCATCCTTAGGAAATATCCCCACTTGTCCAAAGCTCAAGAAATGGACTTGGAGACAAAGGTACAGGGAAAGTGAGGCTTTAATGACGGCCTTGCAAGACTGGTGTCCGCCTGGTGTGCAGGCACACCCAGCAGAGGTGCAGTGAGGTTTGTATCTCCCAGTGGGCCAGCTCCTTCCCCTGGTTCCTTGACTGAGTATTTGGGAGGGACAACCTTCCCAACGGTGTCTAAAAGATGACTGGCTATTCCCCCAGCTCTTTGCCCCAGAAACTTTGGTGGGCATACCCCCCGCCCCAGTTCTTTGTCTCTGTCCTGTTTCCTCAGGGACCTTCCAGCTTTCCAGTTGTCCCCCTAATAATTTTCCACTAGTCGTATAGGCTATACTATTCTGAAAATAAACCATCAATATCCTTGTTCCTTATATTAGTCCCTCACAAAAATATTAACATCACAACTAAAATATTGTGGCAGATGTGAGTTTACGGATGCATTGTGTTTTGATGCGTTTGGTGTTGGCTCCACATAATATTTTTATAGCTCAAGAATCAGAGGAGTATTATAACCTGAAAACACTGTCAGGATTCCATGGTTCAGGATGCTAGAAGCCTTCTGACACCAAGATACATTTTGCCTCTCTATCCATTAGAATGTCTTCTTAAATCCCAATCCCAAATCCAGAGATTCAGCCCTGAAGCTTAGTTCCATAGCCTTCCTCCAAATATTATCTCCCAGGTCATTTAATGTTATTGTCACTGTTCTTTTTTAAAACACATTTTTTATTTATTCATTTTTTTGAGAGGGGGGAAGGGAAGGAAAAGAGAAGGAGGAGGGAAACATCAATGTGTGGATGCCTCTCAAGGACCCCCAGTTGGGGACCTGGCCTGCAACCCAGGCACATACCCCAACTGGGAATTAAACTGGAGATGCTTTGGATTGCAGGCCAGTCCTCAACCCATGAGCGCCACCAGCCAGGGCTCACTGTTCTTTTTTAATTTAAAAAAAAAAAAAAATGTTATGTCTACTTGAAAAGGATTGAACATTATTATAGTTTAACATTTAATGTGAATTAAATATATTCTGTGGTTTATGTGAATAAACGACTTCTAGCACCGCAGGTTTCTCTCACCATGCTTTCAGAGAAATCCCTGAGGCCAACAATGTGCAACACAAAGATACCTACTGGTCCAAGTCACAGGTTCCCTAATTCTCCCTCCTTTCGCTAATCAATTCAAAAGGAGAGACTCCATATACTTCTTGCAGCCAATATCTTTATAAACGTAACACCTTCTTTGTCCTCCCCCATGTTTTCTTTCCTGAGGAAACTGGGGTAAATGTTAATAAGCATCTATTCTGGTTACTCCTTGATTGTCCCTGGATCCATCCTCTTTCCTCTACTACCTTCTTTACCTTGGGATGACCTGTATGGACAATATCACCCTCCGGCCCATGGGAGGCACCAGCAGTGGAGAGACCACGGTGTTCCTTCCCTCCCACCCATTCCCTGCCCAGTGCGGTTCTGCCAATAGCCTTCCCACCAACACCCAGCTACCATCGGCCAGTCGCTGTTCACCAGCTCTCAGCCAGGCTCTGGTCATGGCGTTGGGATACTGGGAATGGACTTTTAAGGTTAAATTGGTTTGAATAGATGGTGAAGGGGGAAGATGCACTAGAAGACAGACCAAGAGTGGAAGTAAAGTTCTGGAATGATGAGTGAAAACAAATGTCTGCGGGGGAAATAAGAAGACCATTCTGACCAAAATAGAGAAGTGGTCACACATTAGGTGGGGTAGAGATTATTATACCAGACGGTCTTAGCAGGTGAAGGAATTGAGATGCTCCTCGGTGGATGCTAGGAGATGCCAGGATTCCTTGGTGGGGAAGTGAATCAGCACAGACGTCTTCAGTTGTCACTACAGGCTGGTTTTCGTCATGACTTGGAGCCAGCTTTCAACTTGGAGACAGTAATGATCATGGTGGTGGAAAGAGGAGATGATTCATGTGTATTTGGCTTCCTTTACAAATTTGATTTTGCCTGAATCATAGAAAGAGTCTGCAGCCTTTCCCATGGACTGTGTTGCCAGCAGTCTTGTGTCCCCGTGGGAACATGCACATTGTACTCACCTGCCAAGCCTTCCTCTTATATATTCACTTGGACATTTTCATCTTTTCTATGGAGTATATTCCCATATAAGCTTAGATCCCAGTCAATTTCTCTCCTACAGTTGAGGATTCATTCTGAATGTTTTCCAAATACATAAAACTTTAGGTACAACTCCAAACAAAACATGACAAAAGCCAGCATTTGGATAGATCATGGAATAAGGACGTCCCATGGAACACCATGTGCTGTAAACACTTCAGCTTTTCGAGGTGACCAGATGTGGCTCATGTGCATCTTCAGTGGTTAATTCTGGAAAGTCTTTTCTAAGCTCTAATCAAAATAGGAAGAACCTGCCTCCCATGAGTTCAGTCCTAGGGGTGACATCAGCCTTTTTACCTGCACGAAAAATGTTTGACCATAACAGCCCAGCAGCGAACCAGAATTACCTCCCTAATTCTGCACTGCATTCTTTGCTCATGCGGGATGCACTAACTTTTAGGCTACTTTTGCTTCTTTGCCCAATTCTAATGGCTTGCCATCTAAAGTGGACAATGTGAAATAACAGCTGCGTGTCTTTTCAAGAAACTTGGGTTACTGAAGATAATGCTTTCCTAAATTTATATAAAAAGCACTTGTTGAGCTGGCTTCTAGGCTAAGTTTTGATGTTTCGGCCATGAATCACACTGCTCTGAAGTGTTTCAAGTAAGACTGATATGTTAAAAATAAGCCATGATAAAATGTACTAAGTCCTTTAACAATGGTGCACCAGTTCTGTGGAAATGTAGAAGGAAACGTCATTGATTCTGTGGTTCCATGGAGGCTTCCACAGAGCAGAGACACAGGGACCAGTCTCAAAGAATAAGCAGGGGCTTCCGAAGCGGAGGAACAGCATTGAATGCAGAGAACAGGATGATTAAAAACACTGTAGCATACAAGTATAGTGGATGTTGCTTCTCTTCTTTCCAGACAAGGCAAGTCAGGAATCCAGGGAGAGGAGGGTATATGGGAGGCTGCCCTTCTCAAAAACAGTTGTCTCATAAACTCCAGGACTGAAAAATAAGGCTGGTGAAATGGTAAGAGTAGGACTTCCTAGGAAGCAACATGTTTGCAAACACTCTCATGGAAATGGGACAATAGCCTCAAAATAACTGCAGGTTTTCCAGACAATCAAGAAACATGACTTTGGAGGAAGGAGACATATCCTTCCAGAGGGAAGTGTCCCCAAGGGTTTTAGGAACTACCAGTGATCTCAGCCTTCTTCCCTGATCCCAAGAATGTTTCATTGTTTTCCTGGCCATGAGTTGACTCCCTGCATCAGTTTCCTAGGGCTGCCATTACAAACTACTACACACTCAGTGGCCAAGACAACAGAAATGTCTTCTCTCGCAGTTAAATAGGCCAGAAGTCTGAGATTACGGTTTCAGCAGGATTGGTTCCTTCTGAAGACTCCGAGGAAGACTCTGTCCTATGCCTGTCACCTAGCCAGTAGCTTCTGGTGGGTGGCCAGCAATACTGGACTCGTGTAGACCCGACGTCCAATATCTGCCTCCACACTGACATTGCCTTCTCTGTGTCACTGTATGTTTCAAATCTCCCTCTTCTCTCTCTCAAAAGAATACTAGTCACTAGATTTGGGACCCACCCTAAATTCAAAATGATCTCATCCCAAGATCCTTAATTACATTAGCAAAAATCCTATTTGCAAATCAAGTCACATTCACAGGATCCAAGAGTTAAAACTTAGTCGTATCTTTCTGGGAGACAGTATTCAACCCCCTTTTCGTTGCCTACATCCTCTATGGATGCCTTCTGAGCACTTGTAAATGGGCTGTTGGACCTTGTCCAAAAACTGGACAAGAAAGGACAGAAAGACACAGTATCTTAACTCCCATTGGCCAGGAGTAAAATAAAGTGTCCAAATTATCCAGCTTCAGGTCCCCAGGAATTTTCTTACTAGAATCTTAGATCAGAAGCTCATCGAAGTGTGAGAAATATGCTCTCTCAGTCTATAAAACAGATGGACAATGAGGCCAGAAGTATAGCGAAAGCGAGGCGTTTATTTGCGTTCTTGCAAGAGCGGGTGCCTGGTGATATCAGATGGAGAGGCCCATCGAAGTGGGAGAGACAGGTGAATTTACCCTGACTCTCGCAATCCCTCCCCCGTTTACTCATTAGCTGAGTACTTCAGAGTCACCATCTGGCACGATCATGTCTAAAGTGATGATTGGCCAGTTTAAACCCTAGTGTGGGCAACTTTTGGTGAATGTGGCCATCTCTCCTTTCCAGTGTGCTCAGAGGTACCTGGGGCTAGCTCAGTCATGTCCTCACATTGTCAATCCAATACCTCAGAAACTTCCTGACTTGTTTGTAGTCTGACTCAGCCACTAAACCATTCCCTTAAGTGGTATAGTCCAGTCTGAGAGTTACCTTTTTCCTTATTCCCTACAGAAGCATGAGAGTGCTACCTGCAAAAAAAGGTCTAGAGTTAAGACATTTTTACTACAGAAAGGTGGGGCTCCTTCAAACACACCTTTCTAGCTTTTACAATCCCTGTGGTTGTAATTGACTCAGCCTGTTGTAAACTGGAACAGATTATTTTCCATTCTAACAGCTGGATTCTGGTTCCTTAGCATATCAGTGGCTACAGAGTCCTCCAGAGTCAAGAGGCTCAGAGGGAAAGCCAGTTCACATTTATTGAGGAGAAAGATCACTTTTCGCAGAGCCGCGCTTTGAAATTGGGGCTTTACTTTCATCCGTCTTTGCTTATAACATATTCTCAAGCCTCTGCATCCAGGATGCATTTCCCTAGAAATGTTTATTTCTCACTGAATTAATCTTCCCGAAACAAAAGTACATGTTGGATGTTGTAAATAAAACATTCTCAACCTTAGTTAAATCTGATCACCCCTACCGCCGTCCTGCACCCAGGCCAAGAAGCTGACATGGCCGGAGGCCCAGCCATGCTGGCCACTCGCACTTGACCTTTACGATCACGCACCTCAAGCAGCTTTTGATGCTACTTGCCTCCCTTCTCCACTTCTCTCACCTGTTCCCAGTCCTGAATGACTGTTTCACACTTTCCTTCTCCTTAATTGTTCAACAACTCCTCTTCTTCAGTCCTCAAATATTAACTGACTTTTTTTATTCACTTATTATTGTTATTTAAGTTGTTGCATTTCCCTCTCTCCCACAGTCAGTCCCCACCTCCTTGTTCATGTCCTTACATCTTTTACATTAGCTCCTCATCTAACACTACCCTTTCCCTCCCCATTCTTCCTCCCTCCTCCTCACTCCCCTCTGGTCACAGTTATTCTGCTCCTTTTTTTTTTTTTTTTTTTTTTTTTTATCCCCATGTCTCTGGTTTCTTTCTGCTTGTCTGTTTGTTTATTCATTAGTCTCCAGTATTACATGAGATCATATGATAGTTGTCTTTTGCCACCTGGCTTATTTCACTAAGCGTAACACTTTCCAGTTCCAACCATGCTATCTCAAAAAATAGGAGTTCCTTCTTCCTTTCTGCTGTGTAGTATTCCAGTGTGTAAATGTACACAGTGTTTTGATCCAATCGTCCACTGAGGGGCACTTTGGCTGTTTCCAGCACTTGGCTATTGTGAATAGCACTGCTATGAACACAGGAGTGCATAGGTTCTTAGGAATTGGTGTTTCAGGGTTCTTGGGATATAGATCTAGCAGTGGGATCACTGGGTCAAGAGGAAATTTCATTTTGAGTTTTTTTAGGAAATTCCATACTGTTTTCCATAGTGGCTACACCAGTCTGCATTCCCACCAGCAGTGCGCTTCTGTGAAAAATAGTGCAGCTCAGAATGAAACTGGAAAAGCCGGTGTCCGTGCTGCCTGTCTTGTACCAGACCCAATAAGCATAGACAGGGATTGAATCCTATGGGTGCTTTATTCAGATGGGCGATCTGAGAAGATAGCAGGTTTGCACCCTAACAGACTGTCTTACAACATTCCGTTATACAGGCCCTTTTTATAAGGAGAAGAAAGGTGCAGAAGGGGGTTGGAACTCAGGGGAAAAGTTAATCAGATAAAAGCTGCAGCATTCTTTCTTGTGGGTCCTGGGTGGAGGTTTTTGCTCAGAAACCATCTGGATTGCTTGTAGCCTTCCTGAGGCACAAAGGTAGAACTGCTTACGGTTACCTGGAGTCAAGGTGGTTATACCTCCAGTTCTTGAAACAAGAGATTTTATATACATTGATGACTAAGCTTATTAGCTGTTACCTGGCACTAAAATTTTCCAACATTGGAGTCCCCTATCAAGAAGAGAAATTTCACACAATCCACCACTGGTCCCCACCTATAGCTGTACCCTCTGCCTTCTCTGTGATGATCAATGACTGTTTGCGTGTCTGAGCTAGGCCCCATCCAGTTGTGCACACAATCCTGCCCCCTCTCATTTACTAAGGATGTTACTTCTGTAAGTTTCCCTGCAGCATCCGTTTCTCCCTCTTGACTGAATCCATCCTGTCAACAGAAACATGCTGCAGTGTTTCCCATTTTAAACAGACAAACACACCTCTCTCTATTGGCCTCCACATCCCATTCCAGCTGCCTGCCATTCAATTTCTCTTCAACGAAACTATTTTGAAAAAGTTGTCTACACAAACTCTCCGATTTCTCTTCTCTTTTGAACTTACCCCCTATCCTGAGCCACACATCCAAAACGGACCTCGTTGAGGTCACTGAGAGCTTCTTGAGTCGCTAAATCCCAGGCTCAGTCCTCCATTCTCACCTTAGTTGTTTCTTCTGTGGCATTTCTGACACAGGGAATGTCTTCCCCCAGCTAGGAGCACTTTCTTAACCTGGCTTCCAGAACTCAACTCGGTTTTCATTGGCCTCTCCTCGGTCTCCTTTGCTGGTCCATCCCATTCCTTTGGCCTCTAAATGTTAGAACGCTATAGTGCTTTGGTGACTAGACACCTTTCTCCAGCCTAACTCACTCTTGGGGCTGAGGCAGGTTCATCTCATGCCTCACCAATATGCCTACAAGAGTCACCTCTAAACACAGAGACTGCTTTGGGGGAGAGACTTGCTGGGGCCTTTTATTGGCCCAGGGAGCCCTGTACTCTCCTGTGGAGAAAATGGCTGGAGACCCTAGAGCAGGCCTCAATCAAAGATAAATGGCAGTTGGGTAAATAATTAACCGAGCTTTCTAGTCCCTCAGTTAGGATGTCCCTGAGGTCTATTCTACACTCTCCCAGAATTCCACAGTGTCAGTTGCCAATAGGAATAACTTACCTTATAATGCACCATTTATTGGCTTCCATCCTTTTCCTGGCTCATTTCTCTTCTCTACTGGTAATTCTTGGACTCTCTTTCTAAATAAACCACTTGCCCTCAAATTCTTGACAGGGTCTGCCTTTAGGGGTACCAAACTAAGGATAAAGACTATTTATGTGTCGACAATGCCCATATTTATATCTCCAAACCAAATGTTTCCCAAATCATATAGCCAATGATCCTCCACCATGGCTCTGCATGAATATCTAATATATATTTCAAACTTAACGTGTCTTCATGTGAGCTCCTAATGTCTCCTCCAAACCTGCACCTCTCAAGTCAAAGTCATATATGACTTTTTTCTTTCTCTTTAACCCAACAACAAAATCTGTTGACTCTCCCTTCAATATGTGTCCAAAATTCTACCTCTCCTCATCTATCTCTTAGGCTCTCATCCAAGCTACCTTGCCTACATGATTGAGGTAAGTTTCAAACTGTCCTCTCTCTTTGTCTCTTGCCTTATTAAAGTCTTTTATCCTCACAGCAGCCACAAGGAGTCTTTTAAACCATAGTGAGATCATGTGCTTCCTCTTCTCAAAACTTCCCAATGACTCTATCTCAGAACAAAACCTGAAGGCCATAGTATGGCTCATAAATTCTTACACATCCCTGCTAGACTTCCCCGCTGATCTTACCTCCTACCACCCTCCAGGTCGTTCTCCCCATCATAGGATCATTGGCCCCAGGTGCCCCTTCACACCCTCAACATGCTACTTTCTAGGGGCTTTGCACTTTTTCTGTAACCTGGAACATGCTTCCTCCAAGTACCTACATAGTTTGTTTCTTCAGTTCTTTAAAGTCTCTATTGAAATGTCATCTTACTTAGAAGGGCCTTCTTTGAGCCTGTGCGTTCTCAGGTTGTTACCTTGCCTAACTCTGCTTCCCCCTCAGGCTGCCTTTTAGCTGGGTCCGATCCGTAGGAGGGCCAGCATGAGATTGGAGTGTGGGAGAAGAGAAAAAGGAGGGAGGGATATTTTCCCCTTTCTCAGGGCGCACCTCCAGGTGGCAGGAAATCTCTCCAGTGGTTCTAGTTCCCTCTGAACTAGAAGCTTCTAGCTCTTCCCAGCTAACTCCAGCTTTTGGGATTTGGTAGCATGGTGTATTTCCTTTGTCCCTCCCTCTTAGTGGCCTCCAGCTGTTGCTGATTTCTGGGTTCTTGACTGTTCCTTATTTGGCCTTGAAGCTCTTCCAATACCCTTATAACCAATTCTTTCCATGAAAGTCCCTCTCTTTTACATGCTCAGATCTTAATGACTGGAATTTGTACCAATTTCAGTCCCAGAAGAAAGTTTGTAATTTGAGGAGAGTTGAATCATTGAATGAGTGTTTACATAGGTGTTGGTTTGATCTAGGGAAATAGTAAGGGATGGTGCAGTAACTTCACCTCAGCACTATTGATATTTGGGAACATGTCTTTGTTGTGGGGAGGCTGTCCTGAACATTTTAGGATATTTAGAAGCATCCCTGTCCTCTTCCCACTAGATGCCAGTAACATCCCCCTACTTGGGTCAAAATTATCTCCTTACATTGCCACAGGTGTCCCGGGGGGCACACTAGCTCAAGGGTGAAAACCACTGGGCAAGGCCAGCAACTGGAAACCAAAGCAAGAAAGGTGTAGGTAGATGGTCATCCATCTTTAATGGAAAGTGACAGCTAAACCATTGCAGTTCAGAAGGGCCACAGAATAAATATTCTAACTTTATTATTCTTGTTCCCTCTGATTGCTTGCCAGTCGTCCCACTGTCCAAACCCAACTCGAAACCAGAGGGAGAAAGTGCCAATTGTGTAATTCACAAATGTCAACCACGTATGATCGATAATGGAGCGGAGAAAGGTGGAGAATAAATCTGGAGCAGCAAACAGAAGGTACCTAATACGCTATTCTGTATATATCATGGGAAACACCCCTGCATCCTGTCCATTATTGTTCCCTATAATACTTTTTACCACTTAGTATGCTATATATTTTCTGATTTGTCCTTTGCCTTATGCTTAGTGCCTGGTACATTGTAAGTGTTCAATAAACGTTTCTCAGATAAAGGAGTAAATGAGTGAATGATGGAATCCAATACAAGAGAATAAATTCTGGATATGCAGTGAAATCTTACTCTGGAAACAAAGCACAGATCACAAGACTCAAAGGAAATATTTTGGTTTCAGAGAAAAAAGCTACGCAGCAGCATATTAGTCATTTTTCCAGAGAAACAGAAGCAACAGGGTGTATGTATACATACAGAGATTTATTTGAAAGAATTGGCTCACATGATTGTGGAGGCTTGGCAAACCCAAAATCTGATGGAGCCGGCCAACAGACTGGAGACTAAAGGAAGAGTTGTAGTTTGCATCCAAAGGCCAGTTTCCTTCTTGCTAGGAGATGTCAGTCATTGTCCTAAGGCCTTCAATGGATTGAATGAGATCTACCCTCATTATGGAAGAGTATATTTAACCCAAAATTCACCAATTTAAATCTTAACATTATCCTCACCCTGGCTGGTGTGGCTCAGTGGATCAACGCCAGCCTGCTAACCCAAAGGTCACTGGTTCGATTCCTAGTCAGGGCACATAACCAGGTTGCAAGCCAGGTCTCCAGCCATGTCCTTACCTGGAGGCAGGTGAAAGGAAACCATACATTGATGCTTCCTTCCCTTTCTTCCTTCCTCCCTGCCCTTCTCTCTGAAAATAATTAATAACATCTTTTAAAATAATAATAAATAAATAAACAAATAAATGTTAATATTGTCCAAAAATCACCTTCTTAGAAACATCTAGAATAATGTTTGACCCAGCCAAGGTGACACATTAAGTTAATCATCACAACAAGATTATAGTGTATAAAATTATGTTTATAGTGTATACATTACATTAGGGATTTAGAATTTGAAGAAAGTAAGCTGAGTTCTACTTTTTCATAAGGAAACAGTGAACTTGCTCATATTACCCTAATTATAAAGACAGGTTTGCCCTGGCTGGTGGCACAGTGGATGGGGTGTCAACCTGCAACCGCAAAGGTTGCTGGTTCGATTCCCAGCCAGGGCATATAAACAGGTTGCAAGCCCCATCTCCAGCCAGGTCCATGGCTGAAGGCAAGTGGGGGGCAGCCACACATTGATGTCTCTCTCCCTCCCTCTCTGCCTCTCTCCCTTCCCCTCTCTCTAAAAATAATGGATAAAATCTTAAAAAAAAAAAAAAAAGACAGGTTTATTCTTAGACAACAATGTTTTACATTTTTATCTTTCATTTGATAAGGGACCTCAGATAGGCTAAATTATGAAATGATAAAATCAGAATCCAAAAACAATTTGGCTAAATAGAGTAATAACTCACAAAAAATAAGATTTAGGATACACTTAAGATCCTGAATTAAGGTACACCATAGATTCTTCATAGACTTCTAAATTTAATATTGACTATGAGCAAGGCTCTGAAGAGTGATCTTAAAATAACATATATAGGGAGGGGGACAGAGGGGAGCAAAAAGGGGATGGATGTAATACAACAACAATAAAATTTTTTAAAAAAAGTAAAATCAAAAAAATAAATAACATATAATCACAACATATGAACATTAAACGGTAAACACTTAAACAACCAATCAGTCAAATAAGAAATTAGAATTGAAATTAGAAAGTGCTTTGATATGAATGAAAATAAAAACACAACTTGCCAAAACCTATGGGATGCAGAGAAAGCCATGCTCAGAGAGAAATTGATAGCAGTAAACAGCTACATTTAAAAAGGAAAGCCCTGGCTGGTGGCTCAGTGGATAGGCACCAGCCTGCCAACCCCAAGGTCACTGATTCAATTCCCAGCCAGGGCTCATAACCAGTTTGCAAGTCAGGTCTCCAGCCAGGTCTTTAGCTGGAGGCAGGTGAAAAGCAACCATACATTGATGCTTCTTTCCCTTTCTTTTTCCTTCTCTGCCCTTCTCTCTGAAAATAATGAATAAAATCTAAAAAGAAGAAGAAAAGAAGAAGAAGAAGAAGAAGAAAGATCTCAAATCACTAATTAATTTTATATCTTAAAATTGGAAAATCCATAGAGATGGAGGGCAGAATGGTAGCTGTCAGAATCTGAGGGATGGACCCAGATAGAGGTGGTGGCTGCATAGCATTGTGATTGTACCAAATGACACTAAATTGTTCACTTTAAAGTGGTGAATTTTATGTTATGTGAACTTCTCCTCAATCTAAAAAAGTAGAGTAGAAAGTACACAGGAACTTAAGAAGATTCCGATTTTATATGGATTTTTTCCAATGGAAAGAAAAGTAATAAAAAGTATTGAATTATGTGTTAATTATCTAGTACTAATTAAGCTATCTAGAATTATTTATAAGAGAAAACCATAACTCATTATTGTAAATACACATACATGTATACTGAACTATAATAAACCATAAGTTCTGAAAATGCAATATATTCTCCTGGAAAAAAAAATGAGTCTAAATGTTGGAAAGTTAACAGACTCTACCTTTCATCAGTTACATGGCTTATGGGTTATTTTTGTTTAAAACAAAACTACAACTGAGATGTTTCCCATGATGCTTTGTGTTACTATAGTCTGCTGCTGATGGGTATCCTGACTTTATTTTGGGCCGTGGTCTGACATCAGTACACCAATACACTGGATCTATTTATTTCACTTGTTTAACAAGAATTTTTTTTTAAGATAGTTGTTGATTTTTTTAAAAGATTTTATTTATTATTTTTAGAGAGAGGGAAAGGGGGAGACAGAGAGGGAGAGAAACACCAACGTGTGGTTGCCTTTCACCTGCCTTCAGCTATGGACCTGGCTGGAGATCTGGCTTGCAACCTAGTTATGTGCCCTGGCTGGGAGTTTAACTAGTGACCTTTGGATTTGGAGGCTGGCACCTTACCCACTATGCCACTAGCCAGGGCTTAACAAGAATTTTTATACTGCTCACTAATGTGTCAGAAATGGTTCTAAATGCTTTCCAAATATTAAGTTATTCAATCCTCATACCAATTCTATTATGTGGATTCTATTATTATCCCTATTTTACTAATGAAAAACCTAAGGCATAGTTTGGTGAGACAAAGGACTCAAGTTCACACAGCCGCTAAGTGAGGAAGCCAGGACTCAAGTCTGGGGTTCATACTCTCCATACCCTTAATCACAGTGCCATCTGCCTCTATAAAAAAAAAAAGAGGGGGTACATTTTAGAAGTCATTTTTTGTAGGGAAGGCAGGTGAAGAAGGGAAGTGCACTCCAGGTAGCAATAAACACTATATTCACAAACAGAAAGCCATTCCACAGCAGTGCATTTGATTTACTTTAGAAATGTGTGTTCACAAACTAGCTTCTAGATGAATTAGGTGAATTCATATTCAGTTGAATGACCATATCCAAAGAGTGATACTGACTTTCCTTTCAACTTGTTAAGAGGCCTCTTGTGGCAGGGCACAGGGTTTTGTGCTGCCTCCTGTCCTATTAAAACTTGTTAGCAATGTTCTCAGTGAAGGGCATCATTCGAAGATCAATCCAAGAAGATATGTAACTGCTTCTTACAGGGTGGAGGTGGGAGAGGATAGTTAATGTGCTAAAGGCTAGAATGGAGAAAATTAATCTAACAAAATGGAATTTAACAACCATGAGACATCCTTTACTTAGATCCAGAAAAACAAACAGTCTAAGATCTAGGTTGGGGAGAGATGGCTTAACAACTTCACATGGAAAAAAAAATAAAATAAAGACTCAAGGGTTTCCGTTGGCTGGAAGCTAAATGAGTCAATGTCAAGTTGTGGCTACTTAAGAAAACAAAACAAAAGCAAAACAAAACCCTAAAGAAAGCTTAGCCTGAAAAAACAGAATTGTAGCTAAGCCAAGGTGAAAGAACCCTTTTGTTTCGCTAGTCAGTGCCTACCTGGGGAATTATTCCAGGTAGCAAGGAGGGGCAGCATCAAACTATAGGGGTACAGAAGAAGGGGCTGGCCAGGTGTGAGGCTGAAGCCATCTCATGTGAAGAATGTCTGCGGAAATGGGGAATAGAATTGGTCAGGGATTTAATGTCTCCAGTTATCTGGGCAGGCCCAGGTGGGAGATGGTGTTCAAAGAGTTTGTAGGTGATAATTAGTGTGTGCCATTGTCTTCTATAGAATATGATAGAAAGGGAACTTAACATCGAGTATTTTACTCTCTGCTGGGAGGTAACAGCCACGTTGCATGTGCTGTTACTTTAAAACCCTATGCCAACTCTCTGAGGCAGTTACTGATGTGTTTCCAACACCTTAGCAGTATTCTAATAGCTCTGCCTTTGGAAGATTAAGCAGGGGGAAAGAATATGCTTGTTGAGGTAAACAGCGTTGGATGCTGGATTCCAGTGTTCAGCTTGAAGGTTAACGATCAACTTCAAAGGAAAGGGCTCTTTGCTCCCAGGATCCAACATAGTGGTAGATTAGTTCTTTCTGTGCTCAGTCAGACCAGGGCCGGACTGGGGCAGGGCAGTTAGTGGACCTCAAAGAGGCTGCCAAGTTCAGGAGCAATGCCTGAGTAACAGGCACCTGCCTCTGTCACCAAACTAACGGGGTCCATTCACCTGCATACATCAAAGGCCAATGGGACATAAACGGGAGGTTGCAGCAAAGAAAGTAAAGGTTTATTTAAGAAAATGACACCAAACCCAGAGTCACAGGTGACTCATGGCTCTAAGATCTGGCTCACCGTTGGCTTCTAGAAAATGGGTTGGACAAGGTCTGTCCCGAAAGTATCGGCTGCGCAAACTGTTCTAATTACATTGACATTTGGCTGGATACTTCAGGGACAGGTCGTATAAAGGACTAAGGGAGCTCCGGTCATGGTTATGGCCAGGGTTGCCAGTGGTTGGTTGGCACTGGGATAGGAAATCACTTCATCTGGTCCTGATGTCAGCCATGACATCATTCTGTCCAGTTTCGCAAGGACTTGATCAGGAGGACGGTGTTATTTTCTGGGTCTCGAGCTAAGACACGACTGAGACCAAAATGTTATCTTTAGCTTGACTAAAACTCTGTCTCAATGGTCAACAGACCAGAGACTTCGTTCCCAAGATAAGTTGATGCCGACCAGACCCTCATTGTCCTGAGGGCTTAATGATGAAAGGGGTGGACCTGCACGGGAGAGGGAGGGGGAAGAGTCAAGTCGCTCCGAAACTGGACAAAGCCAGTTTAAGTCAAAGGAAAGCAGGAGAAAAGGGCAGATTAAAGAAATGACGTTTCTGCACAGTTGCTCCTTCCAACTCAGCTACCGATAGCTGGTAGACAAAACAAGAACGTCCGGGCTCCTGTTGTCACATCACTCCCAGCCCAGCAACACCACGTGCAGTTGCCGCTCTGCTTCACCAACTTCATGCCCACTGGTTCTTCTGAGAAGACTTCCTCCCACAGACTCTATCTTGACGTTTAGTTTATAAACGAGGACTTGAAGATCATATTCAAGAAATTGTTTGAAAAATACTAAGGAAAGCATGCTGACTTCATTCGTTCACTCCTGTGCCCCGCAATGAAATGTAAATCCTGCTCTCTGATGTCCAGGACTTTCCAGGCCAACTATGTCTTTCAGACTTTGTTTTTCATTCCATCTCCACACGGGTTCTTTGTTCCATCTAAGTTGAATTTCTCATCTCCAGTATCATGCTGCCATGGCTCTTCCTGTTGTTCCCTTTACTTGGAAAGACTTCTTTTTCTATCTTTTAAAATCATACTCAGCAGTTCACCTTCTTCATGAAACCTTTTTTGACCGGCAACCCCCACCACACCATGGATAAATGTTTTGTCTCACTGAGTTCCACAGCACATGGCTAACTAAGATTTTTGTATGGCACTTAAGTTACCGCTTCTCGGTCTCCAGGTCCAGCTCCCATATTATGGTGTACAGATTTAACATACTTTGTCCCCTAGGTTTATAAAAACAGAATGCCTTGTGGTTTCATATTGCTCAATGACTCATTGTCTCACATTATTTAAATGGGAAAAGAAAACAACCAAAGGAAATTGGAGGCAGCAACACCATTCTGCCCTCTGCACTTGTGCAACTGGTTATTTGAACCATCTATTATTGGTAGCACAAAGTAACAAAACAGCTCTGTATTTCTTATAGCTTCGCCTCCAAATACACTGTTGGCTCTCTCTTCTGTCCCTTGGAAGGTATCGTGGGCAGATCCAATAACTCCCCATTCACTCATAGGTATTAAAACAGCCTGATTTCTCAGGTATTATCATGCATGGCTAGCTTAAGAAACTTCAAAGTGTCATCCATTTCAAAGTGTTACCCTTCCCTCCGCTCAGACCTGATTTTTGCTCATTGCTTTCTCCTTCCCCAGCTTGCCCTGGCAAGGACACCTGGAGGCCCTCCTCATAAACTGCTGGAATTGCTCCTTAAATTTGGAAAAAATGATGCTTACAGTAAATGAGGTGGAGATGCTGGGAAGCCCTCGGCAGGGGAACAGGTCAAAGGCTCAGAAAGGTGGGCGTGTTAACACTGACTGAATGGCACAACACCAGGAACCACGAGATGACTGCGTTTCTCAGAAGACACAAAGGACGCTGTCCACCAAAGCAGGAAGGAATGCTTCACAAAGGAGACACCAGCATCTTGACAAAGTCAGTGTTGTCTGTCCTGTCGACCAGAGTTGACATTGGAAATATTTCTGGGAAACGGGGCTCCTTGGTGGTGAGGAAGATGGTAGGATTCTGGAATAGCAGAAGCAAGCCGATAGCATCTAATAATCAGAGCGAAGGTCTTATCAGTGGAATCAGTAGGCTGCTGTAACAGCACCTTAAGCCTAAAGGAAAACAGGTGATGTAAGCGTCTGAGTGATTAACAAGGTCAGAGTGACAACAGGGGACTTGCCTCTCAAGAATCTGTAACAGAGACCAACAAACTATGGTATCCTAGGAGCAAGATATATACATAGGCAGGGTATTGATTGATTTATCCATCCACTAAAGATCTTGAGTGGATTAGCCGCACAATGAAAATCAAGGTCTCTTATCTAATTCCAAAAGCGGGGTTGGTTTCAGATTCCACCCATTGAATCCACTCATTGAATGGCCCAGACCTTCTGGATCTCCGGAACAGGAGAGGCAGGCCAAAAGAGGGAACTACTTTGGTGGATGTGGAAATGTTAATACTTCAGGGAGAGTTATGGTTTCTAATTTCACTGATGTACCAACCTATTCCTGTGAAGAATATGTATAGGTGGTGTGTGTGTTGCTTCATCACAATAACTAAAACCAGGGCGAGAGGTTGCTGGGAGAGCTAATGAGCTGGGACATGGCTCTCTCTGATTTTCAGAACCCTGCCCCCTCTGAGACTCCCACAACTTTTGCCTTGGTGGGAGAGCAACAACAACGTGTCCTATGCCGACAGAAGGCCAAAGCCCGAAATCCAAGTCGTGGTGTGGTGAACGGGGCCAGCACCTTCACGACTGATAAGACTGTATTTGGACAAGGTGACGCAAAGCACAGAGAGGGAGCATGCGCAGGAAGCAACGGAGGTGCTCACGAAGGGGAACCGCAGAACCCGCTCTTTCCAGGGCTGTCCAGAGACTGATGTTTCTAACGTCACCAAGAAAATAAAAAGGAAAAAAAAGGAAGGGTGATTTTTTTTTTTTTAATGAAACCAAAATGCAGTCCCTAAATATTTTACTGAGTGCTGAATTCTAGGAGAAATACATAATAATAATCAGTAAATATTAGTGGCTTTTAAATGTTTTTTTAACAACTATTATAAACCCTGCTTATTGCTATATAAAAGAAGGCCACCATCTTTCTGTAACCATCAGGCGGGGCCTGGGACCTTGGCGAAACTCTTGGTGTTTCTGGGTAGTCTTATAAATGTTAATTAACTTCTTCCTCTCAGGAGAAATGAATGCTCCATGCTTCTGTCCCTTGGAACTTCAGCTTTGCTGTTTTGATACATTGTTTGTCAGGTAGCTAGCTACTCAGAAGTTTGTCATTCACTCTTATTCAATTGCAGTTCCTCCTAGCTGGCTGCTGTTCCATGTTTACAAGCTGATGTCCGAAAGGGTGCACACCCTTACATTTGGTTTTCATTTGATAGTTTTAAATATTCAAAATAAAACTAAATGGATTAAAAAAACAAAAACAAAAACAAAAAACTGTATGAGATTCCTCCCCACTCCCAAAATCAGTTCTTTCAAATTCTATTGGGAATCTAGTTTGCCTTTCATGTTTTCTTGATTAGCTAATTAATGATTCTTTTCCTCCCCCTGAAATAATTTAAGAAATAACTGCAAAAATCATAGAAAGAGCTTATTTTTTCTGAGTAATTTGCTGACATGGTACCCCTATCACCCTTGAGTACTTTGATATATAATTCATACAAACAAGGATTCTATCTATAATCACATTACAACCATTTAAATAAATAAGTTGAATGTACTACATTAATAGCATTTAATTTCATACCCTACCAAAGTTTTATCGGTTTTCCTAATGATGTTTTTCATACAAAAGGATCTAGTTCAGAATCCCACATTGCATTTATTTATTATGCCCTTTTTCCTTTCATCTGGAACCTGTTTTCCTCGGACTTTCACGACTTTGTTTTAATGATTACAGACCACTCATTTTGTCAGTTGTCACTCATGGTGGAACTGCCTGATTGATCATGGTCATATTCAAGTTATGGATCTTTAGCAAAAATATCACGGAGGTGATATTGGGTTCTTCTCATTATATCCTAGTAGGTGGTAGATGGTTTCAATTTGTTGTATTACTGATAATATTAAAGTGATCACTTGGTTAATATGGGGTGGTAGACAGACTTTCAGGATGTGGCTATGACCTTAATCAGTGTTATTGCCTCGATTATGCTACGTTATATGGCAAAGGGGCGATTACCTGGGTGGGCTATTCTAAGCACATCAGCCCTTTAAAAGCAGAATCTTCTCTGGCTGGAAGCAGAACGGGGAGGTCAGAGAAATTGGAAGAGTGACAGGGATTCTGCTCCAGGGAAGCCTACCTCATTCAGGTGGGGAAGACCTAAGACCTTTGATCAGCCTCCAGGAACAGGGGGCTTTTCCTGGTCCCTGGCTCACAGCCAGCAAGGAAATGGGGTCCTCAGTCCTACAGCTGCAAGGAACTGAATCCTGCCCACAACCTGAATGAGTTTGAAAGGTAGCTTCTTCTGCAGAGCCTGCAGGTGAGGGGGCGGCTGGCCAGGCCAACACTGATCACAGCTTTCAGAGACCCCAAACCGAGAACCCAGTTGAACCTACCTGGATTTCTGACTATGAAAACTATGAGATCACATACGGGTGTTGTTTTAAGCCATTGAGTTTGTGGTAATTTATTAAAGAGCAGTGGAAAAGTAATAGAGGAGTTATCTGTCAGGTTTCTCCACTGCACTGGAACCTTTCCCCACTTAGTAATTGTCTTAGTGCAGGCTGCTATACCAAGTTGCCACCAGGTGGTGGCTTAGACAACAGAACACTTAATTTCTCACAGATCTGATGCCTGGTAAGGGCCCACTTCTGGGTTTGCAGATGGTCATATCTTCTCCCTGTGTTCTGATATGGTGGAGAGCAGAGAGAGGGATAGAGAGAGGGACAGGGAGAGAAAGAGGAAGAGAGAGAGAAATGTCTTGGGTCTTGAGGGTTCCACCCTCAAGACCCAATGATTTTCCAAAGGTCTTACCTCCTAATGCTATCACATTTGGTGCTAGAATTTCAACATGTGGATTTGGGGAGGGGACACAAACATTCAGTCCATGACAGTAATTAATAAGCATTTGGTGAAGAGGTCCTTGGAGGTTAGATAAATATTCTATTCCTCCTCATATATTTACCCAGCTACTCATTGAAGGGCCCACTGATGTTTCTTGGATGGGCTAATTATGATGATCACCCCAATCATGATTTTCTAATTCCATCATTTTTTTCTATGCTTATTACTTGACCATAGACTATGAGGAAAAGTTTTATTTTCTTCATTTATGTATTTCACTATGGTCTCATGGAGCCCTCTTTTATTCAGTGGGTCATAATCCATTGGTGTCAGTATTAATTTGTATGCTGTCATTGAGCTGGCCTCTGCCTTTAGGCAGAATCCTCCTTCTTTCTGGTGAAAAAAGCTCTGTTCTTTGCCACCACCCTGAAAGTAGCTATTTCTTCAAGTAACCCTCGTTTCTTTTCATGGAAAATGATACATGCATATCTATACTTCCACAAATCTTTGCATCTCAGTTTCTGTGCTCATCTGTCTATATGGAAGACCATGAGTTCACACTAATTCTAATCCAACTCCACAGGGGTCATTGTAGTTTGCTGTCTTTTTTATTGTTGTAATCTCTTATAGTGAGAAATTTGATATTTGTGGCTTTCACTCTCAGACCCTACCTAGTATTAGACCCTAGTAAGCATAGGAATAAAAATTTGATGGTGAATTAAGACTAACATTCTCCACATATCACCCGTATTTCCAAAATGATTATCTCAGTTCCAGTTTAAGAGTATAGGGCAGTCTCTGACATTTATTATTTCTAGAGTCCTTCATTGAATCGCTTTAGAACATGTGGGTAGGCACCGTGGGTTGTAACAATTAAGACACATAGTTTCAGTTTTCTCAACTGTAAAATCAGAATAAAATACCTTGCACCCATCCATCCATCCATCCAATAAGTATTGCTGAGGCACAGGAAACATAAAGCAGCAAATAAAACACAGAGCTTCCATTCCATTGGGTAGAAATAGAACAAGCAATCAAACAAACAATAAGCAAAATGTATAATTTGTTAGATAAATAAATGCTATGGCAGGAAAGAAAACAGAGGAGGGAAAGAGGGAGACTCCGAGGAGAAGGATTAATTTTAAATAGGGTGGTGAAGAAAGGCCTCTCTGAGAAGCTAATAAATGAGCAAAGGCCTGGAGAACATGAAGCAGAGAATCACTCACCTATCTGACGGTAGAGCCTACCAGGCAGCAAGAATAGCAAGGAGAAAGGTCCTGGGGCACGAACACAGTGGTAGCCACAAATCACCTGTCCTGTGTAATTTTTAAATGAGGGTCAAGGTTGTGAAAGAAAAACAGCAAAGTGTGCACTTGGGCTGCTTCTAAATCTTGGGTATAGTAAATGGAGCTGCATTGAACACAGGAGTGCAGAAACAAGGTCTGTCCCAAAAGTATCAGCCACACAAACTGTTTCAATTATATTGATATTGGTTCGATACTTTGGGACAGACCTTGCATAAATCAGGAAATATAAATTACCTATATTCTTACCACTCAAGATACCATTGTCAGAATTCTGTTTTCCTTAGCCTTTTTTTTTTCTGTGCATCTATGTTTTTAAGATATTGCATATACAGTTTTATACTTACTATCACAAAACAAAATTTTCTGCACATTTTAAAAGGTTCTTCTTAAAATTGCTCTACATCATTTTTACTGATTGTGTGGATATGAATTAGTTCATCATTTCCCTTATTCTTAGATCTTTAGGTTATTTCTAGTTTCTTTCTAATACAGGTAAATATTTCAAGAAACATCATTATGAGTAAAGCATTGGACACATTTCAAATAATTTTAGGCTAGTTCTCCAGAACTGGGATTATGTGGTCAAAGAAAATTGATTTTGCCTTATCATGTGAGATGTGGTTCAAAATTGAGGTTTTTTTGCAATGCCATTTACAGAATAACATCTTCACCCCACTGTATGTGATGTTTCAGCAATCATTGATAAAGCATTTATACTTTTACCTAATATTATGAAAGTCACATATTCACATGCTCTATAAAAATATCAGTGAAGAACATAGAAAAAAATATGTAAGAAAATAAAAACCCTATTCCAGCATTTAGAAACCATCCTCCACACTACAGACCCTTTCAACAATGAAAACAGATCATACTTTAAGTTCATCAATGAGTTCCCGCTGGATCGAGCCTTCCAGACCTCTGAACTCTGTCCCTTTATTACCTGTCCTACCTGGCCATGTGCCACTTACCCTTTGCTCATAATGTATCACGCTTGCAGGCCCCTCTGCTGTTTCTCTAAGATTCCAAGTGTCCAAGGGTATTGGCACTTGCTTTTCCCTGTGCCTGAGATCTTCCCGTGCTGCCTCTTCACAGGGCTTACTTCTGGCTTTGTGTCCTGGCTCAGCTGTCTCTTCCAAGCTGATGCCGCCTTTTCTGACCTGCTTGTGTTCAGGCGGTGTGCCTGCCCACTCCCCTCGTTCACCTCACTACCCAGTTTATCTCTCCTTCCAGCCTGTTCCAATCTGAATGAATGTGTTTGCTTGTCAATGTCTTTCCCCAATCACAAGTATGTAAACTCCACGAGGAAAAACTCTTGTCTGCGTTGTTCACCACCATCATCTCCCTGACTGGGAGAACATAGCTCAGGGAAGATGTGTAATCCCTAGGTGAAGAATGAGTGAATGGCTGTGGCTGGGAACAGGACACATGCTTAATGCTTAAAATGCTTAAAAGTTTGTTCAATTAAAAAAAAATTAAAAAGAACCAACAGGTCTGTCTTCTTGCTGCTTACTTGGTATCTGTAATTTTCCATCTTTTCTTCGGTCGAGGGAAACTCTTTGTGCCCAGAAAGTAACACTTTCATGTCTTCCGTGTACACATTCTACCACTCAGGGTGGCTGACAGTGGAAAGTTCCAGAAGAGTAATTTGGGCTAAAAGGTGAAGGAAGTAGTGTGTAAGCAGAAATCACAACATCTCACTCGGACATATTAGGTGGCAAACTTTCCATTCACAAAGGACTGTGAAGCCAACCAGCTACACATAGAAGCAGATCACAGTGCAATTGAAAAAGGCAGGTGGGAACTATCCAAGGCTGCCAACTGTATTTCACTTTCTAAGGAAAGATTAATGGAATGAATGGATTGCAGAGCATCCAAACCAATAGGAAGATAAACCACCAGGATTAAAGCAAACTTTGTAATCTGGAAAGTCAAGGAAATATGACAAAAAGAGAATAATGTTAGGAGGTGAGCTGGGTGGATTGAGCAAAAAGGAAAGAGGATTCCTGGACATGAACAACAGTGTGGCAATTGCTGGGGAGAGGGAGGTATAAGGGGGGCTAAATGGTAATGGGAAAATACCATAAAGATTAAATCCAAAATAATTTTAAAAAGAAAAAAGAAAATAAGGTTAGATGACAGAAAATCTATTTTTACAACAAATATGAATATGTTAAATTTACCTATGAAAAGTGAAAGTAAACTTTCATCTTCATATTGGGCAAGACCACTGCTGTTCACATTTTATCATGACACAGACTAACTCTTACTGAGAACGCCTAATCTTCTGGTATTGTGCTAAATAAACTGTGAAACAATCAAGCTTTACAACTTTCTGCTGCTCCTTGAGGATTATGCTTCCTAAGAAAATGAATCATTGAATAGATATGGTGATTTCAGTGCATAACCAAAGCCTATTCAATTGGGTAGAAAAGCGAAATCAATACAACCTTTTTAAGAAAAAAGGATGAGTTTCAATAAAAGCAATACCTTCTGTCAAATTAAGGCTGTTTTCTTGTTAAAAAAAAAAAGGCTTTGACTACAGGTTGGGGATAAAACTGTGCTGTTAGGGTTAATTTCAGCAAGCCTAAAATCAGCCTCAATTGTCTTACTGAGATAAGAAATGTCATTCTGTGATGATTCGCCCTGGCATCGGTGAGGCCCCCAGAGGAGTGTGGTATTGGGGCGCCCTACGCAGCCAGAGGTTTCTGAGGGCATCAGGGTATTAGAGGCCCCAGATTAGACTCCCATTTGGGGCTCCATGAGGATCCGGGAACTGATTTCCTTACACCAGCGATTTTCACCTGGTGTTGCACCAGTGCCTTAGTGGGCTGCAAGCATTTTTAAAACAATGCAATGCCTGACTATCTCTTTTCACTTAATTGTCAAATTTTAAAGATGACAACAGCCAACACAACCATAGCTGTCCGGTGTGAATGACTCAAAATTATACCTATTTTTGTTAGCAAAAAATACGTAATTTTTTTTTGGTGTGCTGCAGAATTTTAGTAACTAGGTTACATGTGCCACGAGATTACAAGGGTTAAAAATAGCCACCTTAAACTATTCTTGCTCCTTAATCCTTTTCAAAGTTGTGGATAGGACCATAGTCATGTGTCCCTTGTAAGAGGAAGGAAGCTTCATGTGAGCCTAGAATAGCAAAGGAGAGGAGCAGAGTTGGCAGACGGAGGGAGAGGTGGGTGTCAGGAAGGGGGAGCTGGTCCCCTGTTCCTCTGTGTATGCAGCTGGCCCTTCTGCTGCGGTTTGCCAACTAGTTAGCCTTGAAGCTAATCTTATCCCAGAGCCCTGGAACACTGAGCCCCAAGTGTGGCCACCGTAGCAGCCCTGAGCAGGCAGGCCTTCTTTTTGGGTATAGAGCTTCCTTTGTTCCAATGTGTATATAACATGCCCTTGCTATAAACTAGTGCGCAATGCTGCTGTACAGGGTGGACAAACCTTGTGTGGGGCGCTGACACCCTCACAAGCCGCCCGGCCTCCTGCAAAGGAGTGTGGGTGCTGGGACTCCTAGACTCTCCCTGCCTGCGGTCATTAACCTAAGTGCAGCTGTGATAAGGGTGGGATAGCAGTGCGTGGGGACACTGACATCCTGGCCGCCTGGCCTTTTGGTCTTTAGCCTGCTGTCACTTGCAATAAGGCATGCCACCTCTCCTGAATGCCCCACATAAGTCCATGTTTATCACCAGACCAGAGGCCTGCCCACTCTCAGAACCTACCCACCCAAAAGCTAAAGGACCTGACAGTGGGAAAACTTGTCAAGTTCGGGAGGAAAGGGAAGGCTTTGATAGTTTTTGAAGAAAGGTAGGCGGTAAAAGACAAGAGAGCAGAATTGGACCGTTGGATTTTTCTCACCAACCAATTTTTTTCTTTTTTCTCTTTGGCTGCTCTTTTGACCCTTTATGCCACAATCATCCAACACTCCCCTTAAAGGCCTGCTGATGAATCTCTATAACTTAGGTCACATACACAGACCTTGAGACCACACATAAGTCACCCTCCATGTTAAGATAGAAATGGGAAGATTGTTGCTTTTATTTATTTATTTTGGGGGGGGGTCCTCATTATTTCTTACATCCTTGTGTTCCGTAGTTTTCTTTAAATTTCCAGTTCTAGGGTTTCTCAGTGGCCATTACAAACATTGTCCTTCACAAAGAAACAGCCACAATTGGCTTCTTCCCTGAGTACTTGTATTAAAAATGACTAGTAGAGCCCTGACCAGTGTGGCTCAGTTGGTTGAAATGTTGTTCCAGAGACCCAAAAGTCTCGGGTTTGATCCCAGGTCAGATGCACATGAGAAGGAAACCAATCAATATTTCTCTGTCATGCTAATGTTTCTCTCTCTCTCTCTCTCTCTCTCTCTCTCTCTCTCTCTCAAAAGCAATGGGGAAAATGTCCTATGAGTAGTTTTTTTTTGTTTTGTTTTGTTTTGTTTTTTAAGATTTTACTTATTATTTTTAGAGAGAGGGGCAGAAAGAGAGGGAAAAAGGGAGAGAAACAGCAATGTTTGGTGCCTTTCACCTGCCTCTAGCTACAGAGCTGGCTGGAGGCCTGGCTTGCAACCTGGTTTTGTGCCCTGACTGGGAATCAAACCAGTGACCTTTGGGTTCATAAGCCAGCATCTATCCACTGTGCCACCAGCCATGGCTCAGATGAGTTGTTTTTGTTTGTTTGTTTGTTTGTTTTTTAATTAGTAGAGGCTTCTCTCTCTCCACTCCTGAAGAAGAAGCTATCTTTGCAAAACTGACTTACGGGGCAGGAGGATGTAGTGAAGAGTCACCCATCCATGTCTTTGTTAAGTTCGGCAGAATGAGAGGAGAAATGACAGGAGAACAAGCCATAAGTTTAAAAGATTTATTTGTCCAGCTGCAAGCAGGCAGGCTGAGACCAAAGCGGTGTCAACCCCAAACAATAGAAAGGCAGGGCTTTTTAAAGGGGATAAGGAGAGAGGAAAATGAAGGGACTCTGCAGATGGCTCTAGGGGAGTTGGCTCTGAGAACAGAGAAGTTACCAAAACAGGAAACTTACCAAATTCTTGCCTGCAGACTAAGATATCTTTGAAGGACACACACAGTCACTGGCATCAGCAGTTACTGTGGAGGCAGTTGATTTATTGGGACTTGCTAAAATCAGACCTGAATTCCCAGAACCCGGGCTTTATGCTTTAGGGTCTTAAAGAAGATTCTCCACCTCCTCGCTCAGAGCCATGCCCTGGGAATCTAGAATGGAGCTGCATGTGCATGGCATGAGTTTTAGTGCCAGCTTGCCCACTACCACAGAGCCCATCACTTAGCCTCATTGAGCCACGTATGTAATATAGCAGCAATGTGGTGATTCTCAGCAGACACAGGTGGGTGCCTATCAGACAGCTTGGAATACTCTTACAACACGCATATTCTTTCTTATCTCTTGTGGGGGAAAAGAACTCCCAAGTCAGTTGGACACTCCCAGCACCCAATATTAAATGACCAGGAAGGACCCTAACAGTGTGGACACATCATCAAAAGCACTAGCTGTAGGGCAGTCACCTAGGTTAAAGCTCAAGGAATGTGGATATCTAAAGGTTCGTAAAGGAATGAACCTACACGTTGGAGAAATGAATCTAGTGCCTTCCCTGGCCTAGAACTGCCCCCAGCACTTTCAGGTGGTTCAACCAGAACCAATCCAGGGCAGGACGGACTGTGCATTTCAGACTATAATCAGCAGAGGGCAGCACACACCAATATATTCAATTAAATAGCTCTCCTTAACAGGTAATTCAAAACTGGCCTTAGGGAAGTGCTTTTCTGGTGAAAGGTCACTAGCTTTCGCAGTCTAGTTGAGCATATAAAATTAAAAGCCATTTAGAACATAATCTGAGACTCCATCGCAAGTCCAGAGCTAGACCGCGGCAGTGTTGAGAAGTGGGCAAATTTTGTCTTCGAACCCTCACTACGCCTTGGTGCGTCTGTCCGTCTTTTGCTTCCCCAAGTATTGGAACTCGAACTATGCCAGAAATGTAGAATTACAGCCCCCGTCACAGACCAACTGAGTCAGAATCTGCATTTTCTCAAGGTTCCCAGGTGACTCTTGGTCGCATTGAAGGTTGACAAACACTGAACAGCCTCTTAACTAACATCGACGTTCCACCCAGAAACCTGCCCCCTTTCCGGAGGACATCTGTTCCCACCCCCACCTGCACACCCTGCCACACGCAAAAGCGTCCTGTTGGTTTGAGGCTTAATGAGAGGAGGGCATTAGTGTGGCCCAGGGTGACAGCTCTGAGATGACCTCTTCCGGGTAAGCCAGGGGACTTCCAAGTATATTTCCAACCACCCAGCTTTGTTTGTTTGGGGGCAACTGCTGAGCAGGGGAACACCAGGACTAGGTGCCCCCCAAAGATTAAAAACCTATTAAGCCCTGGCTGGTAGCACAGTGGCTAAGGCGCCGGCCTGCGAACCCAAAGGTCACAGGTTCGATTCCCCAGCCAGGGCACATAACCAGGTTGCAAACCAGGTCTCCGAGAGTCAGGTCTATGGCTGGAGGCAGGTGAAACGCAACCATACATTGATGTCTCTCTCCCTCTCTGCCTCTTTCCCTTCCCCTCTTTCTAAAAATAATGAAATAAAATCTTAAAAAAAAAACAAAAACCTATTAACGTCCACAGCCCACCTGCCACAGTTTGTTTCCATGAATGTAGAAATATATGGCTTCTAAGTACAAAAGTACTGAGTAGTTCCTTGAAACAACCAAAAGAAATAAGCCAACACTTTCTTTTCCTTCATGTAAGTTTTTCCTAGTTTCTTTCCTTAAGGAAGTACATGCAGGAAGAAAAGAGGAGCAACCGACATTGTTAGATAGGACAAGGGTCTTATGGCTAAGGCAGGTCTTACTAAATGTTATTCTTGTTAAATGTTAAAATGTAGCATGTAGTTTGCAGATGCAGCAGTAAACAGGATGAGGGGACAGGAACCCAGCTGCAAAGAAGAAATTAACAGTGTAACAGACCAAATAGCGTGTATCAACAATGGCTAAACCTCCCTTCCCAGAGGTGCAGCGTTGGATGTGAATTCCCTGTCTCTTCTACTTGCTTCAAGTCAATAAAACTATGTTGAGACAACCACAGCTCATTTTGTGACTAGAACACTCCAAGTGGCATCCTTAGCTCTGGACTGGAAGGTATCCAAGTTAGTGCTTCTTTTTTTTCCCTTCCTCCCTTCCTTCCTTCTTTCCTTCCTTTCTTCCTTCCTTTCTTGGTGTCCCTTCATGTTCACACTGGGCCCTTTCTTGTTTCCTCTATATTGAGAAATAATTATAATATAACTGTGTATTAACAGGGCCTGCCTTAATCTGTGCTTTTCCCTAGTCCTTTCTTCTCTCTGACTTGCCTCAGTGTTTCAGTTCTCCCAAACCCAGACCCAGTTCCCAAGCGTGCTCTGCTCCTTTCTCATAAGCAAATCCATTGATAATGTATTCACATTGAGCCATAGTGATCCATGAAGCCCATTGCATTTAAAAGTCATATATACAACGGAATATTACTCAGCCATAAAAAGAATGAAATCTTACTGTTTGCAGCAACAACATAATGGGCCTAAAGAGTATTATGCTAAGTGAAATAAGTCAGAGAAAGACAACATAATTTTGCTTATATGTGGAATCTAAAGAGCAAAATAAACGAATAAACAAAGCAGAAATAGACTTACAGATACAGAGGCCAGACAGGAAGGGAAGTTGGAGGATTGGATGAAAAATGTGAAGAGATGAAGTACAAACTGGTAATCACAAAACAGTCATGAGAATGTAAAGTACAGCCTAGAAAATATAATCAACAATATTGTAATAACTATGTATGATGCTGGTTGCTAGACTTATCAAGGGGATCACTTTGTAACTTACATAAATGCTATACAGCTAAAACTAATATAAAATAATATTGACTGTCAACTGTAATAAAAGACCAAAAAGAAAGAAATATGGTTGGGAGTGAGCTCAAATTTTTAGCGTAAATTGGTCTCACAGAGAAGGCCTAAGAGGTGTGGAGGTTTTGTTATTTCATCCACAGAGAAGGTTGGTTCCAAAGCTGGGAAGAGGGAGAGAGGGCGCTAAGTACAGCCCTCATCTCAAGGGTGTTCACCTCTCCTCGTGTCCGCTGCTTTTCAACTTTCCCACCCGGAAAAGTGCAGGACCAGGCGTAGGCTCTCGAACAGTAATTCAAGTGAAAAGTAAAAAATGGAACGTGTAAGCTGAGAGTGGTCTCGAGGGTGGGTTCCTGGGAAGCTACACTTAGAAAACGACGGATGCCGTGGCCACTCAATTATTGATGGGACATCAGAGATGGTTGGTCACTTGACACTAGTGTGCCTACCATCAGCAGAGCAACTCCGGCCAGCGACTTTCTGAACCTGAAGCTTTTGTCAGTTGTTTACAAGTGAAGCTCAATTTCCTACAGAAAATTAGAGAATTGGTTAGAAAACTCTCTTTAGTGTTTGCGATGTTTAGTGTTTGATTCCCGAACCCGTGGAGAGCCCCGTACCCTGTGGGGAGCCCTTGTGCCTGTGACTCACACTTGCAGCTCTGTATTGGTATTGCATAACCGCCAACAAGATCCATGCAAGTCCTTCTTGGGCAGTTGAAGTTACTCTGTTTCCCCAGGGGGCCTGGGAAAGTGCCACGCAAGTAGTAGATGCAATTCTCTCACCAGCCGGGGCTACTCTCCATAGGGAAGCCCTGTGAAGACCTTCTCAGCGCCTCCAGGCAGAATCCAGGAGCTCATCACTAACCGCCTGGGTTTTCTTAGTGTTTTGCTCAAACTACCTATTCCGTAGTCAGGTCCATAAGCTCTTCTCTTCCACTCCTCTGAAGCTCCCTAAAAGCAGGAACGAAGCACAGTTACCTTCTCCCAACACGGTTCTGGCACAATTAAGGTAGCTGATATTATCCGATGAGTGAATGAATACATGAATGAACAGATGAATGGTTTCCGTGGCAGGCACAGATGGGAATGAGACCACAAACACTTTTCCAGTGATACTTAAAGGCTGGAGAGAAGGACACTGGGGACAATGGTAAGGCATGTAACGATCATTCTTCCACAGCAGAAGTACTTGAGGTCGCTACAACCTGCGCTTCCTGATAAAATCTGCGCTTCTTATGAACACAAGCTCTCTGTCTGAGCTTCAGTGGGTCCTCTCCATGGCTCTGCCTTAATTACTGACTTTTCCAGCACTCAGGACATGGGTCAGGGCCAGGACACCGTGTTCAAAGGCATGCTCACAGACAAGCGCAGCACAGGACATACAAGAATAGCTTCACTTCCATTGCAGGGCCTACATCACACTGAGTGCCGTCATCTGTGCAGGGAGGATTTGATAGCGGCTGTGGCTGGGGGTTGATGTCGAGCCGAGCTTCTGCTGGATGGGCCCAAGGTACAACGAGGTACTGCCTCGTTGTGGGGGTTGTTGGCATTGTCACTGCTTTGCTGGGTACCCCTGGCTCCAGGCCCAGGCTCTGCTGAAACACCCCACACAGAGGGTGAAAGCAGGTGAGGCCTCAGAAAATCTGCAGAGCCTGGGCCTGATGCTAGAGGTGCCCAGCACCACTGTGAGAACACCAAGAAAATCCTAGACAGGTTGGGAGATCAGCCAAATTACTTGTCCAAGATGGAAACTGGCCCTGGCTGGCGCGGCTCAGTGGGCTGAGCGCCAGACTGCAAGCCAAAGTGTCGCTGGTTCGATACCCAGTCAGGGCACGTGTCTGGGTTGTGGGCCAGGTCCCCAGTTGCGCAAGAGGCAACCACACATTGATGTTTCTCTCCCTTTCTTTCTCCCTCCCTTTCCCGCTCTCTAAAAATAAATTTTAAAAAAATCTTTAAAATAAAAAAGAAGAAAATTGTAAGTCATAAAATTGCCTTTTAAAAAAAGGTGCAATCTGAATTTGAGGGTATTTTTACTTAATCTTAAAAGACAGGTTCTCTCCAACTAGCAGGTAGAGTGCCTAGAAATATTAGTCACTATAATTATGATAGTGACTGTAACAACAAGGCATAACCACTTGTGGATTTAAGATGGATACAGTTAGCTGGTTACTTCTCTCCAGGCTTCAGTTTGATCATCTATAGATCAGTGAGTTTGACTATGCATTACAATAGATTGTAATGCATAGAATTTGGAAAGAAAGGGGAGAAATTATGGAGAAGCCAGTAAAATTGGATACAATGAAGGGGAAAAAAACATGACAAGAAGCAGCCAAGGAGAGGTCAGCTTAAAATTCTTGAGTAAATATGATAAGTATAATAGAATCACTTGTCAGGAATTATTCTTACTAAGGTGCCCAGCCATCCATGCTTGCCTGGAACTACAGGGGTTTTGGGTCACAGGACTTTTAGGGTCATTTTTTTTAACTTTTATTTATTGATGAGAGAGAGAGATCTATTTGTTGTTCCACTTATTTATGCATTCATTGGTTGCTTCTTGTCTTTGCCCTTCCTGGATATTGAACCTGCAACTTCAAAAGACTTTCAGTTTTAAAATCAGGAAAGTTCCAGGTAACTGTTATGAGTTGGTCATCCTCCTTATGACCCCAAGTGTGTGACCCCAAAAATAATATCATATGGTATAAACAGAAGAATGAAAACTAGATAGTTGAATACAAATAAATTTGAATTTGATAAGCAACGGATATGTTCTTGTAATGAAACACCTTTCACAGAGAGATAACACAATCTGTTAAACAGGTGAAAAGTACTCCTGAACAATACATCTATAACTCACAGAGAATATTCGGGAGAAAAATCAAAGAAGCAAGAAAGAAATATTTACCAGGGCAAATAAAGAACTTAAACCAATTCTAATATTATTAAGCAAATCCAACAATTTTAGGAGTGCTTTGTTTGTTTGTTTGTTTTGCTTTGAATAAAAACAAGAGTAAGGTAAGTATTCTGTTTGGGGGTCAGGAGGGTGGACCCTCGTGGGCAACCAGAAAGTGGGCTGAGAGATGGCATTCAACCCTGTCCTCTCCACACCAGCCTGCCTCCCTACCACCCCCGTCCTACAGGGCTGGTGTGAGTCCTTTTGGAGGAAGAGGTTAGATATCAAAACCAGAGACATTGTTTTGGTGAGGGAATTTATTAGGCTTCATTAGGAATTATTGGGGCTCAAACAGAAGCAAAGTACAGGCTCATGTGGACGGAGGATTTTCTTCCACTCTGTTATGGGCCCCCAGCTTCACGTTGGCCCCTTGGGGATGGGTGGTTCGTGGACGTTAGGAGATGGCACGTGGCCAGTGATGCTGTCAACAATAGTAGGGACTACTATTCTATGAAAAGTGTTTTATTTTATTTTTTCTCTCGATTTTTATGATGGAACTGAGGTTGTTGGTTGGAGACATTTATTCTTTCAATTCAATACAGGCATTCGTGTTTTAAAATCCCCCACTAAGTGCTGCTTTATCAGGATTCTAAAAATGTTAGTATGTTGTGTTTTCACTTTCATTCAACACAACTTTTAAAAAAGGCTTAGCCCTGGCTGGTGTCACGGTGGATAAGGAGCCGGCCTGCAAACCCAAAGGTTGCTGGTTCGATTCCCAGCCAGGGCACATAACCAGGTTGCAAGCCAGGTCTCCAGCCAGATCTGTGGCCGGAGGCAGGTGAGAGGCAACCACACATTGATGTCTCTCTCCCTCTCTGCCTCTCTCCCTTCCCCTCTCTCTGAAGATGATAAATAAAGTTAAAAAAAAAAAAGGCTTAATGTTCATTCAAATTTGCCAAAGTTATTTCAAATTAGAGATGATACTTCAGATCAATTAATCCAAATATTAAGAGGACAGTAGGTGAACCAGGCTTTTTCTTTAAGTCGTATTGGGTTCTATACATTCACTGATTTTGGACTTTCAGTGTCAGAACTGGAGTTGTTAAAGTCCTCTGCGTGGAACTGATGTGGCCGTGCGCCCCACGGAGACCCTGAAGAGCTTGTACCTTTGTCCTTGACAGGCGGCCGTACCAAATCACTTTCATTTACCCCACAACAAAGCCCACGTACTCAAAGGTTAATTTAATAACTCCTGTGAGATAAATTCATCTGGGAGCCAAGATAACTAGAAATACACAGCACATGACATTCAGTGCTTAAAATTAGATTGGGGGAGGAAGGTGGAGTAAGATAATGCGTTTAACATTTTCTTTAGAGGGGAAAGCCAGTGAAAGACTTTCTCAGGCAATTTGTCTGAGAGATAATCATGTTACTTAAAATAATCCCAAAAAAGATTAAAGACTGCTTTCCATTCCAGCTTTTATCCTTTCCACAAGCACTGGCTGAGTCATTATATCATTATTATTTAACTTTTCTAGTTTTAGTAGAACATCAAATTTCGTGCTGGTTTACATGCTTTGAATTTTCATATTCCCATTCTTTATTCCCAGAGTAGAGAAAGATAACAGCGGAATGAAGTTTTGCCACCTACAATTGAGAGAGAGTTAGGACAGTGATTGGCTATGGGGACCACGCCCAATATGATGAGGTTTGAATGAGAGTTAGGATTTAGAGACTCAGTGGCACAAACACAGAAAAGCGGAGACCTAATTCTCTAATTCTTGCAGAATGCAATGAAAACAAAGAAGGGTTTGCTGCCAGCAACTCAGTAGGAAACAACAGTATGAAAAATAGAATGACACATTGTGTAGTTTCTGGAAACTCCTCTACAGGCTTGTGAGAGAAGGGGAGTGAAAAGGAAGCGCGGTTTCAGTATCATCAGTATCATGAAAGAAGTCCCGCCTTCGCGACCCCTAAAGACATCTCACACGTTCCAGTCACGCTTGAACTTTTCTTCAGTCTAGCAGTATCTAATAACACCAATTTGTCAAATTAATAATACTACAAATAACCCAGGCTCTTCCCTCTCAGTATAGGACCCAGAAGTTTCTAGTTTCTACTTGGAAGTAAAGCATCAACGTGTAAATCCAGCAAAGTCTAAACAGGTTTGTTTTTTGTTTTTGTTTTTATTTTATTGGCTATAATCAAAATGAATTAATCTTCCACCAGTGGAAGTTCAATATTCCTGACAACATCCTATCATTGGCTGTTATAAATTTAAATGATGTTGCAAAATTTTGAGAACTGGGTCATGTCAAAGTTATATATCTATGAGAATATTTAAATTTGAAGTTGTCCACAAAGTCATTTTTCGATTCATAAACCTAAAAGTAAAGTGAGTTTTCAATATCCAAGTAATTTTTCACTGTTCTCAGTTCCACGTAAGCTTTATTCTAATTATACTGCAAATATTTTGGAATATATACTAAGTTAAGTGAAATTACAATTGAAAAAAGAACACCCCAACTTGAACTGAATGTTTTATTTAATCTATTGGGGTGACACTTCTTTGGTCCTTCTTTGGACCGCTTTCTTTTTGTTCCATAGAGTTTGCATTGTTGTGTTCTCATTTTCATTTGTTTCATGGTATCTTTTGAGTTCTTCCTTGATCTCATTGTTAACCCAGTCATTGTTTAGTGACATTATTTAGCCTCTCTATTTTTGTGTGTTCTTTTAGTTTTTTTTTCTATGATAGCTTACCAATTTCATACCATTATGGTCAGAGAAGATGCTTATATGATTTCAAACTTTTAAAATTTCTTGAGACTTGTTTTATACTCAAATATGGGATCTATCATAGAAAATGTTCTATGAGCACTGGAATGTATATATTGCTGTTTGGTGGTGAAATGCTCTGAAGATATCAATTAAAGCCATTTGATCTAATGTGTCATCTTCCCCAATTCAGCTGCCTCTTTGTGTTTCTTTATATGTATTAAGTTCATCTGCTATGATTCCCCATAGGGTTGGCCTTACGTTGTAAGTGTCCTGTGGGCCCCAATGGTGCAGTCATCTTACTCATAAGAGCTAGGTGCTCTAAGGATGTCCCTTGTGCTTGTTATGTGGGCCCGCCTGTTGTCATTGAGTCTTGATTGCTATTGGCCCAGTTGTGCATGGGTCTGACCCGCTGGCTGCCTGAATATGAGGCTCAACCCCAACCACAGCTGCTGAACAGGGACTCACCACACAAAGCAGAGCTCTCCCCAGCTGGGTTTGGTGCCTGCTGAGCGCTGTCTTTGGATATGCTGTGTGTGAAGCTTATTGGATCCTTCTCCGATCTCTGAAGCTGGCCACTGGGTGTGTTGGTTCTGGGCCTCTTGAGATGAACTCTGGTACAGGCCAATGTCAGGCGCTGTCTATGCCTGTTCCCTGGCAACCTGTTTGGAGCTCCAAGAATTCAGTGTTTGGCTGCCTCTGCTTGGATTGGGTGCATGCTGGAAGATCTAAGCCATATACCAAGGCTGGCTTTTACTAATACCTGGCCAGGGAGCAGGTCAGAGAAAGCCCCAAGGCCCTTAGAGATCTGCCTTCACATGCTTGCTGCCTGTTATGCTCAGTCATTGAAAGAGCCTCTGACATATTTGGGAGAAGGGCACGGATGAACCTTCAGTGAGGAAGAGGTTTCAGAGAAGGGTGGGTGTGGTTCCTGTCCCAGAGCCACATGACTCAGTCTGTCCTGGATTTTGTCCTGACCTTGGCAGGGCAGAGCAGTTAGGAGTTAGGTGAGTGGGGCCTCCGTAGCCCAGAGGTGGTCTGCCAGCAGCTGGGAGGGTAGTTCTGTTGCACCAACCAATCAGGTTCACCAGAGAGTGGGGGAAATGGCCCAGACCCAAAGCCAGACAACTCAGTCTCTGTCACCCCTGAGACTGCCCAGACTTCTACACCCTGGCCAAAGCAGCTGGCTCCACAGCAGGCTGGGGTGAGGGGGAGTCCAGAGGATGGGGCAATGGCTTTCTCCCAGGCTAATGCTTTTCTGGGAGCGCTCCACCCAAGAAAGATGACGTCTGTGTACAGAAGGACTGAGCACAGGGAAGCAGGCTGCTGTATCCCCAGCTCCCTCTCCAGAGCCATAAACCCCAATCTCTCCTCAGGCTACTCTAGTCTGCTCCGCCCTCTCCCATGGAACCCAGAGTGAGTGGTTGCAAGAGAGATTTTTTGTGCATTGACCCTTAGAGGGTTTCTGTGTCTCAACTCCTGTGTCTCCCTCACAGGCAGAAACTTTACTGCTTTTCATGGCTGGCTATTACATGGGCACCTCTTCCCGGCCCTAGTGCTCTGGGCTGGGGAGCTCGGTTTCAGCTTTACACCCTGTGCTGAATCCCTGCAGCCGAGATCTCCCTCCAGACCTCAGTCCATGGGACCAGAGCCAGCTCTTTTCACATTTCTGCCTTCCTCCCAGTCTGGATGTGGCTTCTTCTGCAAATCCTTCACTGTAAGACTCCTCTCAGGTAGACTTCAGTTGGTTAATCAGGATGGATGTTCTTTAATTTAGTGGCAACTCCAGTTTTGTCCTGGGAGGGGGTGAGTGTAGTGTCCACCTACTCCACCACCATCTTGAAATCTGAACTAAATTTTTTAAACTAAATTTAAACTTATGTTTCACACACTAAAAATATTGAAACCATAATTATAAGAATGCATTTGCTTATGTGTAACCAAATTTATGTTTTTGTAAGTTTGCAAAAAATCATTATGTGTTAAACCTCTGACAGCTTAAGATCACATTGTTGTGACACTTGTAAGCAATAAAAGTTTATTGCCACTTAAAACTGAAATTTTACAGTCTAAATATTCACTTTTGCTCAGCAATCTTGAGAAAGAAGAACAAGTTAGGAGGAATCACAATACTGGACATCAAACTATACTACAAGGCTACTGTAATCAAAACAGTCTGGTGCTGGCATAAGAATATTTCAAAATTTATATGGAATCAGAAATAACCCCAAGTAGCTTCAACAATCTTGAGAAAGAAGAACAAAGTAGAAGGGATCACAATACCTGATACCAAACTATATTATAAGGCCACTGTAATCAAAACAGTCTGGTACTGGCATCAGAACAGACACATAGATCAATGGAACAGAATAGAGAGCCCAGAAATAAACCCAGGACTCTACGGTCAACTAATATTCAACAAAGGGGGAAGGTACATAAAATGGAGTGAAAACAGTCTCTTCAACAAATGGTGTTGGGAGAACTGGACAGTAACATGCAAAATAAATAAATAAATAAAACTAGACCACCAACTTACACCATACACCTGAGTAACTCGAGATGGATAAAGGGCTTAAACGTAAGCAGTGTCACCATAAAGATCCTAGAGAAAAATATAGGCAGTAAAATTTTAGATGTCCTACGTAGAAATATGTTTACGGATACTTCACCAAAGGCATAGGAAAGAAAAGAACAAATAAACAAATAGTACTATATCAAATTGAAAAGTTTCTGTTCAGCTGAAGAAAACGCCAGCAAAATTAAAAGGGAACCAACTGTATGGGAAAACATATTTGCCAATGATACCTCAGACAAGGGTTTGAGCTCCAAAATAAATAAAGAACAACACCAGGGAGACAGACAGCCCAATTAAAAAATGGGCAAAGGACCTGAACAGACAACTCACTGAAAAAGACATACAAAGGGACCAAAAGCATATGAAAGAATGCTCAAAATCACTAGCCATCAGAGAGATGCAAATTAAAACCACAATAAGATACCACCTCACACCTGTCAGAATGGCAATCATCAACAAATCAACAAACAACAAGTGTTGGTGAGGATGTAGGGCAAAGGGAACCCTCGTACACTGTTGGTGGGAATGCAGGCTGGTGCAGCCACTATCTATGGAAAACAGTATGGAGTTTCCTTAAAAAACTAAAAATGGAACTGTCTTTTGATCCAGCGATTCCACTACTAGGACTATACTCAAAGAACCCTGAAACACCAATTCATAAGAACCTACGTACCTTTATGTTCATAGCAGCGCTATTTATAATGGATACGTGCTGGAAACAGCCTAAGTGCCCATCGGTGGATGATTGGATCAAAAAACTTTGATACATTTACACAATGGTATACTACACAGCAGAAAGAAAGAAGGAACTCCTACCCTTTGCAACAATGTGGAGGGAACTGGAGAATATTATGCTTAGTGAAATAAGCCAGTCAGTGAAAGACAAATACCATATGATCTCATCCATTTCAGGACAATAATGAACAAAACAAACAAATAAGCAAAACAGAACCAGATACATGAATACAATGAATAGACCTTCAGTGGGCAGAGGGGAGCGGGGAGGTAGGAGTGGGGAGGAGGAGGCAAAAAAGGGGAGCAGTTTAGTCAAGGGACTAGCATGGAGGAACCATGGACATGGACAGCAGGTGGGATTGATTTTGTGGGGGAGTTCTCAATCCAATTCTCCTTAAAAGGAAACAGAGAACCATGCATTTTTTATGCGAAAAAGATGCCTAGCATATAAATATTTTTAATTGTTATATTTTGAATATACTATATAAAATAATAAAATATAAATACATTTATAAATATTTGTTGAATGAATAGGGAGGAGAAGCTGACCAAACAGCTTTATTCTGTCCCCCGCAAGATTCTCCTTGCTCCTTGAGTTCTAATATTCAATGCCTTTGTCACCACCATAACAAGTATAGGTTATGAAAGATTCCAGCCCAAGTCGGAATTTTATAAATTCCTTTGGCATAGCTGAGTTAGGCAAGAATTTTAGAATTATTGCTAGCTACTAAGAAAACATTGAGAGAGATAAACGATGACACAAACAAAAGCCTCCAAACAAAAGAATGGTGCCTACAATAAACAATGACATGTTCATTCAACAGTAATTGGAGCTGAGTACACAGAACTGTTCATTGACTTAGGGAAAATTCCATGGTTATTTCTTCAAGGCAGCATTGCTGATACAACTTTAATCACTGTTCAGCAGTGTATACACCCTGAATTCCCACAAAGTTCACGGTGACAAGGCAGAATTAAAGCTCCTTTGCTTGGCATTCAAGACTCAAGTTTTATCTTGCAGAAGATAAATGTGAAAATATGATGATTGAAGCCTACAATGCTTAAATGACTCACTCATGTCATAAATGGGATTTGAAACTCAGAGAATGTTGGCTTTGGAAACAGGCAGCCCTGGTTAGAAACTCAGTTCGGTCACACAATAGCTTTGTAGGCCTTGCTCAAACTCCCTGGCCTTTATTTCTTCATTAGTAAAATGTAGAAAATGAGAACCCTGTTTCACGATGCGTTTGTGAAAGCTATGAGATAACACATATCACACACTTACCCTATCATGATTACATTAAACCACATGGCATTGGTATTTCATATTTTCAAAAGCTGAGTATTTGTCAGCTTATAAGCCTGAATATTATATTAGCTAGTGAGATGCAAGGCTGGCATCCAGACTACAGTCTTCCAGGTCCCAGCTCCTTGCAGTTCCACCCCACCCACCTTTTGTTGGCAATGAAACTTATTTTTAGTTGGATTGGTGCTGCCAACCAAATTACAAAACAGCTTAATGTAAGAGATATATGAAGACCACAAATTGTGAAAGCTGAAGGGACAAAGAAGTGAGCCGGTTGGTGTAAATGTCCAGACTTTACAAATACAATGGTTCTCTCATAAGAACAATGAGGTATACGGGAGGAAGGTCCCAGTTTTCCTTCTCAACATCAATGTCGTTGGCTCACTTACTGGGGTGCTGGAGCTAAGACATCAGTCTTCTTTTGCCCGCTAACTGGAATTAACACCACTGGCTCTCCTGGATTTCCAGATTTCCAGCTTGCTAACTGCAGATCTTGGCATTTCTATGAAGCCTCTATTTACCACATGAACCAATTCCTTATAATGAATTCTCTCTCTTTCTCTCTCTCTCTTTCTGTCTGTCTGTCTGTCTGTCTCTCTCTCTCTCTCTCTCTCACACACACACACGTTTATGAAGTTTGTTCCAAAAGTATTGGCTGCACAAACTGTTTTAATTATATTGGCTCAATACTTTTGGCACTGACCTCGTATATATAATCTTATTGGTTGTGTATGGCAAAAGTTATAGTTAAAACAAACAAACAAAAACTATAGTGTACCTTGGAGCTGCCATTCATTAACTAAAATGTTTTCTAAAGATATTGGCCATCACATTGTAGGTGTCTATTTTTAAGGTCTGAGTACGTGAACCCCCTGATCTGTGTCAGGAGGTGCCAGCTTCGTGTCATCTGTGAAGGCAAGACTCACATAGAACGACTTCCTGTGGACGAAAAGGAATACACCTCTAATTTCAGCAGAACAGTGTACACCACAGAGCTTGAGCCTGGCTGTCGGAAGATTTGCATTTGAATTCCAATTCTGCTCTTTACTGGCTGCAAGAAGTAACTTCTTTGAGCTTCAGCTTTCTCATCAGCAAAATGTGCATAATCAGGACTAACTCAGGGGTCTGGGAAAGACTTATGGAGACAGTGTATATGAGCTGCTCCTTGTAATTCAACAGTGTTTCAAGAATACCAGTTGTCGGAATGTGTTATTGTATGTTGAAAGAGGTATGACTTTTGGAGCTGCTTATTTAACTTAGTAAATCTTTCTAAGCCTAAGGAACAGCATGTGCTAAACATTAAAAAGACAGGAAGACAGAGAGATTGCAACTGACTTTTGCACGTTCTTGTGAGGATTAGAGGGCATAATGCATGAAAGTCTCTAGCAAAAATCCCAGCAATCCTTCTTCCAAAAAGAATAATTTTTTATTACATTAACAAACCATTAGTAACTCTAATGGTTTGCCAAGTGTATATTTAAGTGAAGAAAGAAATCAAATAATGCTCACACCCACGTCTGTCAAGTGAATCCCGTAATCATTTCCACCTGTAAGCCATCACTATGGCTTCTTCCAGCCCACACAGCTTCTCATCTTTTATCCTTCTTGCCCATCAAACACCTGTAACTGTGAAACACAAGGTCTCTGAACTTGTATCTCACACACACACACACACACACACACACACACACACGAAGTTCAGATTTATGATCGAAAGATAAATATTCTCTTTGCTGTCTGATACTCAAGACTATCACATAGCAATGAACTTTCTGAAGATTTCATGGGAAAGGGAAACAGGGTTCTGTTCTAGACACTTCAATGAGCCAGAAAAAGAAATTCTAAATTTCCGACATTGACACAACTCCCTTGCCATGGCCCGTCTTTATTTTCAGATATTATAACCTCTCTTACTGTAGGTGCAGATTAGTTCACATCATGCTCTTCAACCTGGTTTCAGGCTTTGGGGAGATAATTTTCCTCTTGACAATGAGATAAGGGGGAAGTAAAAGGGCTTTCTAAAGTCATTCTTTTTAGTTCTTCATCCTTTTTAGTTCTGTATGACTAGTTACTTAACCTGCAACGGCAATAATACCCTCGTACAGGGTGGATTCATGAAATCTGGATGTAAATGCATAGGCTGCACAAAGGAGGTGGTTGCATGTGCCCCACCCCAATTCATTTGAGAACATCTTTGCCCAGATACCCACTTTCAGGATGGAAAGGATGATGCATACTTATAACCGGACAGTGACATGTACGTGGCACTTCCTTGATGGCCCCCTGACCTAAGCTGGCCCTTTGTGACTGCTCTTCTCCCTGCACAGAAAATGCCTGTGCAGTGTGGGGGTCCATACGGGATCTCTGGAGTCAGACTACTTCACTCCCTGTCACCTTGTCATGTAAAACACTCAGCATACTGCCTGTCACACAAGTCATCTTGGTGGGGCTTCTTCGTTATATTTCTCTAGATTCTACATTGTCCCCTTACAGTAGGACATTCTGTTTTGGGGGAATACTTTACAGGGAGACACTCATTCTCTTTCACACAGCCCCTCCCTTACTCTTTCCTAACGGTGGGAGAGTGACTTACTTGGTGATTTCAACATTCTTCCTGAATTTGAATTGTGTGCTCTTGGAAGACCTCTTTTGGATCTTCTCTCTCTGTGTCTCAAGAAAGAGTCCCGTCTTCAGGACTTTCCATTAGATAAATGACCAACCTCTGAGAGGGCGACACAGTGGTCCAGGCTTGTATGACACTGGTGGGCACATTCAATCCTGAGGGGCATATTATGGAGCCTGTCTGCAAAATTCCAACCATATTCTCCAATTCAGCCTTGTCAGAGACAAAGCTGATGTTCTGATCTCCGTACGCCTGGTTCTTATGTCTACTGCTCAGTATCTTCTCAACTAAGGAAAGGAAGAAACATCACCCCCAAACTCAACTCAACTGATTTTTTAGAGAGAGGAAGAGATAGGGAGAAATACAGATGTGAGACAGAAACATCAATTGGTTGCCTTCCGTAGGCACCCCAATCGGAAATTGAAGCCACACCTTTCGGTAAACAGGATGATGCTCCAATTAACTGAGCCACAGGGCCACCAGAGCTATTGATTATTACTTTGACTTCTAGTTGCCTAGAGATTTTCATGATAGAAACACACATTGTGAAAATTTTCTGAACATCACATAAGTGTTTGTCAATCATGCGCTGATACTCTTAAAATAGAAGCTTGGCTCCAAGGGTAATCTTTACTATTTTTTATAGTCGATACTGAAGAGAGTTTTGAAAATATTGGCTTTTGTTCCTACCTCTTTAAAATCAATGTCCATATATAGTCCTGGCTTTGGCCATGCTACAAGGGTGGTGCCTCTTCAATGCTGGGTTTAAATAAGGCTCAACTTGATACATGGCTCTGAGTCAGATTTACGCAGATGACTCATACCCATTCTTTGGGCAAGAGGAGTCCATGAACCTTCACCAAGTAATGGTCCTTAAGGTCACAGATTTCATCTTTGCCTGTGATAAAGGTCCTATTGCAGAGTACCTGACTGTGAACCCCAGAGTCAGATTCCTGCCTTGAACACATCTTACTTGCTGTGACCTGTGGTACTTTTTAACTCTTCCATGCCTTGATTTCTTTTCCCACAAGTTGGAAAAATAATAACAACTATCTTTTAAATTTTCTGTGGGAATTGATTAAATGAACACTTGTTAAGTGCTTAGAATAATGCCTGGTACAGAGTAAGAACACTGGTCCTGGAGCCAGACTGCCTAACTCAACCTGCCACCTACAGTCTCTTTTGGGCTTCATTTCCTCATCTATAAAACTGGTGTAAAGATAGATACCTCTTCAGGTAATTATGATTCATAATTAAGAGTATTTGTGCAGACTTTGTGGCAAGCAGTAGCATAAATAAGATGAAAGCTTACTTTTTGTTCTTTTCAAAAAAAGAAGATAGGAGGAAGGCGGTCCAGGTATGATATGGCAGCTACATCATTCAAAGAATCCAGATTCCTTCTATCCTACTACTTTATCCATGCTGCCTCATGATTCTAACTAGCTGCTTGAGCTCCAGCCATCACCTCCACATTCCAGGTGTAGAAAAGGAGAAGGGATGGTATAACCCGTTGTGATATGGAATTAGGATTTTTTTCTCTATAATTTTAGTTTCTATAAAACTTGCTAGGGATTTTTCTGCATTAATAATCAGAACTAATCATACAGTTTAAGAAAACACTCCTCCCACCCCCCAAGCAATATTAAAGATTCACTGACAGACTTACTTATCCAACCTCTCTCTCTCTCTCTCTCTCTCTCTCTCTCTCTCTCTCTCTCTCTCTCGTACATGTGAAAGTCTTTCCCAAAAGTATCGAGCCAATAATCAATATAATTAAAAGTTTGCACTGCTGTTACTTTCAGGACAGACCTCGTATAAAAAAACAAGTTGTGTGTGCATATAGGCATCTTAGCCTATAGGTTTATAGTGTATATTTGTTATCACTTACGTTTTATGGAGGCTACTCTCTGATTCTCTTAAACTTTGGGGGTGCAGAAACCCAGTTAAGGGAAGCTCTGAGTGCCTCCCTGGAAGAATACAAATAAAAACCTATACTTTGAATTGTGCACTGAATTTTATTAGACTGAGGATGTATTTCCTTAACAGAAATAATATTTAAAAACTGTATGCCCTGACCAGGTGGCTCAGTTGACTGGAGCATCTTGTGCACCAAAAGAAAAAAGGCGGGGGCTCCAGTCCCCATCATAGCACATACCTAGGTTGCAGGCTCAGTCCTTATAGTTTAGGTGTGTAAGGGAGCAACTAGTCAATGTTTCTCTCTCACATTGATGTCCTTTCTTTCTTTCTTTTATCTATCTATCTATCATCTATCTATCTCTCCCTCCCTTTTCTCTACATCTAAAATCAACAATTTAAAAAAATTCTGGCCCTGGCACAGTGGATAAGGTGCCGACCTGGGAACCCAAAGGTTGCTGGTTTGAGTCCCCGGCCAGGGCACATAACCAGGTTGCAAGCCAGGTCTCCAGCCAGGTTCATGGCTTGAGGTAGGTGAAAGGCAACCATATATAGATGTCTCTTTCCCTTCCTGCCTCTCTCCCTCTCCCTCTCTAAAAATAATAAATAAAATCTTAAAAAAAAAAAAAAAAAAAGTCCCTCAGTCCTAGCTGGTGTGGCTCAGTGGACTGTGCACTGGCCTGCAAACCAAAGGGTCACTGGTTCGATTCCTGATAAAGGCATATGATCAAGGCCAGGTCCCCAGTTAAGGGTGTGCAAGAGGCAACCACACATTGATGTTTCTCTTACCCTCTCTCTAAAAATAAATAAATAAAATCCTTCTTAAAAGCCCATTAAAGTTCACTTTAAAAAATCCCTTGTGCAAATACCGGACTTCAAACAATACTACAAGGCTACTGTCATCAAAACAGCATGGTACTGGCATAAGAATAGACATATAGATCAATGGAACAGAATAGAGAGCCCAGAAATTAACCCAGGACTCTATGGTCAACTCATATTTGACAAAGGGGGAAGGAACATCCAATGGAGTAAAAACAGTCTCTTCGACAAATGGTGTTGGGAGAACTGGACAGCAACATGCAAAAAGATAAAACTAGACCACCAAATTACATCATACACCAAAATAAACTCAAGATGGATAAAGGATTTAAACATAAGCAGTGCCACCATAAAGGTCCTGGAGAAAAATATAGGCAGTAAACTTTCGGATATCCTACACAAAAATATGTTTACTGATACTTCACCAAGGGCAAAGGAAATCAAAGAACGAATCAACAAATGGGACTATATCAAATTGAAAAGTTTCTATTCAGCTAAAGAAAATATCGGCAAAATTCAAAGGGAACCAACTGTATGGGAAAACATAATTGCCAATGATACCTCAGACAAGGGTCTGATCTCCAAAATCTATAAAGAACTAATGCGACTCAACACCAGGGAGACAGACAGCCCAATTAAAAAATGGGCAAAGGACCTGAACAGACAACTCACTGAGGAAGATATACAAAGAGCCAAGAGGCATATGAAAGAATGCTCAACATCACTAGTCATCAGAGAGATGCAAATTAAAACTGCATTAAGATACCACCTCACACCTGTCAGAATGGCAATCATCAGCAAATCAACAAACAACAAGTGTTGGCAAGGATGCGGGGCAAAGGGAACCCTCGTGCACTGTTGGTGGGAATGCAGGCTGGTGCAGCCACTGTGGAAAACAGTATGGGGTTTCCTTAAAAAACTAAAAATG